>CAIGRN010122333.1:0-20791 GCA_903798345.1 Fraxinus anomala | reverse complement strand
AACTCTGTTAAAAAACTTGAGTAGAAAGGTTTGTTTGTGACTTGATGGTATAATATATCACAGAGCCTGTTAGATTCATGAGTATTTGTATATTATTAGGTCCATGTTTGTCTACCATTAATCTAAAACTCTGTTTGCTACAGTAAGATTCTCCACCACACATACACCCAATAAAATATTTTACACATAAACCAATAAAGTTACTTTAAATTTCAACCACACATTCTCCAAAAAATACTATTCAAAACTCCATTCTTCTCCCAATAATGGGAGGCAAACAAGCTCTAGATGTCATGATGTGACAAATTTTCTAAAAGTGGTAATATTTAGTGTGAAAGTAGTACAAAAACATAAAAATGCACAGATACTTGAAAAAATCTGTAGAATAAAAATAAAATTCATGTACACACCATTAGCTACACTGGATACTAGTGGTCTTTGTCCAATTGCTGCCTCTCTATAACCCACTCTTTCTCATTTATTTCCTTCAGCGATTAATTTTTATTTATATTCAACTTTTCCATGTAACACTGCCTTGCGGTGTTTTGATGTTTGTTCAGACTTAGAAATGCATATTTTGCCTGGAGATGTGTTATGTACTATCATGGAACACAACTGATTTAATCTTCCTTTTCTTTATTCGTAGGATAAAAGTTACAATTTCTCTACCCACAACTGTAAATGATGGATTTCAAGTTCAAAGCCTTTTTCCCCTGTGTATATTGTTAGCAAGGCCAGTTTATTGCCCAGCAGTTGCTGAGGTTGTATACGACCTCACTTTATCTCATTGCAAGCTTCCTTTTTTTCCTTTCAATTGGCTTTTATGTTTGGGCCTCTGACTCTGTTTTGATTCAGCTCTCTGAAGTTTATCGTTTTAATCGAGCGTGTATATTAACGACCTCCACTGGAGCTCAAGGGGCAAATCAAGATCAAGGAACATTTATTCTCCCCGAGATTAATAAGCTATCAGCAGAAGTCAAGCCTGGCTCTCTTTCCATCTTGTTTGTCAGCTGCTGTATGCCCTTTGTATTTTCTTATTAATTTGTACAAGCTTCTAGGCATACCGACATCATAATTTTCATGCTTCCTGTCTTCTTTGCAGCCGAATTTCTCAAGGACCAGATGGACATGTCATCATTGCCAGGTAAGTTATGCATCAATTGGTAAACGTCTTTTCTCTTGTGAATTTTCTTTACATATTGTGTACTTCAGCTAATTTGCAAGAGAAGCTGGGCTTCATGTATGCCTTTTCTGCTTAGAAATTGACCTTCCCAGTTACCTGCTTTATGAAATGCTGAGGTAGCATTCCCAGTATGTGTTTGTTTTCAGTGGGGGGAGGGCTATGTTTTCTTTTTAACAAATATTTAGAGAGCCTTATTTTGTAGTTTAAATGGGAATCGCTGGGATAAAATCTTGGCTATAGCAATCCTTCAAATTTTTTATTAAGTTTCTCATGATGTGATGGCTGGCATACTCAAATGTTGAGGTGGATAGTTGATCATACTTATTCTGTCTAGCTGGAGATTACTGTTGATAGAGTGGAGTGGAAGAATCAGATCCTTGATCTCAAATAAGTACTGGATAAGGTTTTGTTCGGTTGCTTTGAGTTATGTCTGTGTTTAAAAAGGCTTAATTGGGTACTAAGTTAATCTGTCTCCTTGATGCGAGGTGTAAACCTCAAGATAGAACAATAGAAAAATATAAAAATACTAAAATAAGCTTAATATACCATAAACCCTTTAAAAAATATATCCACTATAAAACAAATTAACAAGTTAAAATTCTAACTTGCAAACAAACATAAAATACAGTAAGAAAATAGTAAATAATAAGTTTCTCAAGTGAATAATCTGTTACTAAAAATGGAGAACTCAAAATTTCTTATATCATTGCTCCCATTATGATCTATAAGGGAATCATTAAAATCTGGCCTCATTTTAAGTTTCTTTTGATTCTTGTCATCATCCTCCAATTTCAATGGTTTATTATCCTTCCCATTTTCCTTCGGTGTAGGTAGAAAATAGAAAACGAGAGAACAAGTAAAAAAAATTTGTTTATAAAGAAATAAATCAAAATACTAGGGTGAATAATTAAATGTTCGAAAATACAATGGAAAATGACATTAAAATGCGGGTTTCAAAACCATTGGTACATGTATGCACAAGGAAAATGCTTCACCTCTCCACATCTGTATTTAAAGTGTGTAGGCGTTTGAAAGCGTCTCCCTATTTTTTCTTCTACTACTAGGTATCTGTCCTACTAGGTATACGTCTGGTTTACATTTATTCTTTAGTTCACTGTTTTGTTTGTGATTATAATGACTTAGCGGTTGGAGTATTGATTCCATCCCAACTTGTATATAACTTGGATGCTTCTTTTGGCTGAAAATCGAAGCACAAGTAGGTGTCTCTTCAATACTGTTTTTTTTCATTGCATACAAGCTTTTCTCCTACTTGAATGAAATATGATTCTATTAGAAGAGTTTGTGGGTTCACATCATTATAAGCTGTGGAATATGTATGAGCTTATTCTTCTGCATCTGTTCTGTGTTTCCTCTCAAGGTTTACAATGAGCTATATGGCTCCTTCTTGATGTATCTTTTCTTCCCTAGCTCCCACTTTTATGGAATTTTTGGACTTTTTGTCATTCTTTGTGTGGAAACATAGATACCTCTCTAATTTGAGCCCCTTCATGGTAATAGACAATGTCGGAGGACACTGCTTCCTGGGCAAGATACCAATGGAGCTACTTCACTTGTCATGGGAGAAGTCTCCCGACTTGAGTGCGGGGGAGAGAGCTGAGATGCTGTCAACAGTTGACTTGCACTCCTACTTCATGACGGTACACCAACTGAAAAACTTCTCTTAACTGCATGCCACTGCGTCCATATTCTGGTCTTCAGTTTTGGTGGCTCAGAACGCATGAAAGATGGTTGAACAATTGAACTAATAAACTCTTATCTATTTTGTTTATAAGCCCCACCATTTTTGCTAGTTTTTATTGGAGCATTTTCATTTTCTATTGTTTTCTTCATGTTGTTCATATTAGTGGAATCTTGTAGAATAGTACTCATTTACAGTTAAAAAACTGTAATTACAGGTAGATTATTGTCTGTCATGCATAGAGAAATCAATTCATGATGGAAATACCACATAAGCCTTATTGCACTTCCTCCCTGATACCCCATACCCCCACCCCACTGCTAAAAATTTATAATATTCTGTACTTGTGCAATGTGTAGAGCATGTTAATACCCAATGAATTTGTATATAGAAGCCATTGAAATTAAATATCAGTTTTTTGCTTCTGCATACTCAGGTTTTAATACTATTAATTGCCTTTCCTTTTTAATTTAGTTTTAAGTAATTTCGTCATGGATGGTGAAGTCATCTGCAATGTTGGCTATATGATGAACAGAACATTTAGATTGTGTCAAATTTACTCTGTTTTGTTTGCTTTTCCAATTTTCTTATATTATTGGCTTCTATTTGCAGACAAGCTTTTTGGGAGAAGACAAATGCCTTTCATTTCAGATTCCTCATGTTGCCGAAGGCCCGGTAGTTTTCCTCTTGTATTTTGCTTGCTTTCCTGGGATTTTTTCTTTGAAATAATAATTTTGAAGGTTACTCTGCATTAAATTTCCTTTTTACTGATTGTTATCTTTTCTCCATCTTATTTTACTAAAGGCTAAGTTGCAGCGACTTCAAGTGAGCATTGCAGCAGAAGAAGTTGGGGCTAAAGAGAGATCTTCTTATGATTCATTTTCATACAGTGACATTTCTACCTCTTCATTGCCTCAGATCATTAGGTTTATTCTATAGCTTCACCTTTTTATGCTTGCTTTTCTTTTAATTGACCGTCTCCTTTTCATGCGTAGAATAGTCTGAACGATCATACTCTCTTCTTGTTGCAGAAATTTGTGCAGATGGAACTATCCATCTTATGTTCCAAGTTATTTCAGTACTAAGTTTGATACAATCAGTTTTCTCCACAAAATGAAATCTGCCTCGTCTTGCTTCTTGTTCTGAGAATGAGTTTCTCCATTTTCACGGAGTAATTAATTTTCAATCAATCCAATTACCTTTAACCAGTCTTACCAAGGACTGAATGCCTCTGTTACATAATATCATCACTACTATCTTTAGTGTTTTAAAGCAAAAAATGTTACGCTTGTTTCAATGTGATTCCCCAACACGATTATCTGATTCCTGATCAAAGGGCCAACTTACAGCAAATTATTTTTCACCTCTTGTTCATTTCTTTTTCTGATTTTTTATTCTCTGATTACCTCTTTGATTGCACTGTAATATCTTGCATTAAAATTGGGTATGTTACCTTCAACTTGGGGATATTTGGATCATGGAAGGGGTTGGGTAGAGGGTTGGATGAGTCACATGTGGATGAGTTATCTCCACATTACTCTTTCATGGCTGACTCAGGGACATTTGGATCATTGAAGGGGTTGGGTTGGATGAGGAATGTGGGAATGAGTGATCTCCACACAACTCCATGGCTGATTTTTTGTGGTCTTCAACTATATCTGTTTTTTGGTTTGCATTGGATAAACTTCAGTTAAGGCCATAATCCTGAAAATAGTTTCAACTTGTATTTGATTTGCAGATAGCATAACTGTAAAGTATGAAAATTGTGTGCATGTAGTGGATTTTAATCTTCGTTCAATATAATTTTTACAATTTGTTTGATCGAGAGATCAATGTGGTTGAATTCATTTCTAAAAGAAGGCCCTCATTAGCATATAACTAACATCATCATTCAGATGAGTTTACCTTATTACCAAATCTTGGATAAGATTGTGGACTTTACATGTTGTATTGGACTCTGAAATGGTGAATTGTTTTTTGCCAAATGCCAGATTATAGACGGTAACTCGCCCCATGGAGATTGGGTTCACAAGGGTAGAAAAAGAGAGAAATAGATTCTATGCACTTTCCTTTAGTATCTTTCATCATCAATGAAAATTCATCTTATAGTGATTATTAAGAAATTTATGCAGTGAGCAGTTGCTTTTCAGATGTTCTAGTTTAGCTTGGCACGAATTATGTGTGATAGTCTGTGTTTAGTACCTTTATGCATGCCATGTAGTTCTGTGATTAACTAAGTAATATGTAGTAAATACTCCTAATGGGACCGTCTTTCCATTTGATAATCATGATGTTACTTTGCTAATAGTAATCTGGGAAATGAAAAACTAACAAAACAAGTGGACATAATCTTGGACATCCAAAAGGAAAAATGGCTTTGATTTGAATATGCAGCAGCATTCTTCTTATTAAAGCCCTTGTTTGATCCCCATTTTTTTCAAAATACATTTTTCTCTCTTCTTTTCAATCGCACATTCTTCAATAAAATAATATTACGTGCAAATCCAAAATTTTTCTTTATTTTTTAACTACACATTCTCCATCAATCTACTGTTCCAAAATGCATTTTATACAAAAAAATGGGGCTCAAACAAGCCCTAAATCCTTTTCTTTTCTTTCCTTCAATAAATTATTTGAGGACTCTTCACTACGTATTCTCACCTCATTGCTTATGGTATTTGTACTGAAGTTTTTAACTTTCTGCATTATTTTGAGGGATTCACTAATGGTTGTATGTATAGGTTGAGGACGGGAAATGTTGTTTTCAACTACAGATACTATAACAATAAGTTGCAGAAGACTGAAGGTAATATGAACTCCGATTTTTATGATAAATGCATTGCTTCTTTTACTTTCAGCTAGCTTTTCCATTTTCAGATGCAATGCTGTAATTTTCTAGTTAGTTCTATCTGAACCCAATCCAGTGTGCTCTAAAAAGTAACAGAACTTCTTAATATATTGGACTAAACTGCCAATGTTAACCCTTGGAATTTCACAGCACCACTTTAAAGTCAACAGTTTATCTGAAGTAAAGTATTTTAATAATAATAGTCTGTTGATTTTTTTCTTCTTCTTTTCCTTGCTACTCATTGGCTCTTCAATCTTTTACTGCCGCCGCCGCCATGGTACTACAGAATAATCATTTTTCCTTAGATGCACTAAATCCTGTATTATTCAATTGCAATGAATTTGATGGAGGTCTTTGGCAAGACATGTTCTGTCCAGCTGACTAGGATAGTTAGGTGTTTAGTTTCCGAATGATGGGTTCTTTTTCCTGTTCTTGGTCTAGCAAGTAGATAATGTAGAACAAACATTTTTGCATGGATGTTAAAATAGTGACATTAGATTAGTAAACTTCTTCTGCACCCCAAATTGAGCAACGTGTATGTCTCACACACATGGGTATGTTAACATATTGTTGTAGTTGCCACACATACATGTGTATGTTAACTTGCCTGCTTCATGGGTGAATTAATATTCTGCCCTAGTTTTGTTCATTAACGTTGAGTTGAGGGTAGAGTTATATCCTGTAACATCTTTCCATGCTTATAATTTAGAAAAAAAATAAGGTTCGAGCCACTGACTCTTTCTCTATTATGGGATTCTCTCTGCACCCACAATGAATCCACGAGGCCTTCCTACACCACTGCAATCATTACCATCAACCACTTTACTATGAGAACTCGCCCAAATAATAATTAGTATTCGTTAAAAAAGAGTTTTGGTAAGGGTGTGTTTGTTGCAGTGGCAATGGTGGTTGACCATTGTGTCCTTGTGGATAGAGGTAGGGGATGAGGGATATGGAGGCGGAGGTAACAGTGCATGTATACACAGATATACACTTTCTTAGTTGTTGAAATAAGAATAATTTTATAGCTATAACCTCAATTAGTAATTGTTGTATACTGTATGTTCAAATTGATATAATACATGTTTAAAATGTGCGGCAGTTGTTTAGGCTAGAATTTGTATATGCACTTCTGTTGGTCTGCGTGTCAATGCTTTTACTGCCCCTTGGTCAATGATGAGGCAAAATGTTGAATCTCATTTTGTTGTCAATACTGCCCTGGTTAAATAAACACTGGAATTTTGCTCACGGAAGAATAAACTGTTCTAGATCTTCCAAATTTATTAACTATCTGATCTTGAATTTCACTTTTAAAATCATTTGAAGCAATTGCTTATCCTAATCGCTGATTATTAATGTGGCAAAAAAGATTTGGAAAATGTGTAGCCACTTCACCTACATTGCACGTCCCCAATGGCTGCTGTTTTATCTCTTGGGCTTTTAGTATATACCATTTGGCTAGGACCATATTGTGACTGTAGTTCTTTTGAGCCATTATGTTCCTGTTTCGATTGACAACTTTTTCCTGTGTCTTTATTGTGTGGTAATTGGCACTATAACTCTTCAAGTTCATCATTAGGGTGAGTTAATAATCATATAATATTATTTCTCCGTTTTCTCTCTGTTTCCTCGTGTCCTTTTCAATGCCATTTTATAAAATATTTATTGTTTTGTGTCTCATAGGTTGTATATAATCTTAATCTTCAGATGTTGCTCTTGAGTCTGCCTTTTTGGAAACATTGATACCTGGAACCCTGTTTCTTCTGATACTTTTTCTTCGTACTTGTAAATTTTGTGACCTTTGCCCATGTTTCTGCCCATATGGATTGTAATAAAAGCTTGATATATACTTTTTACTTGCAGTGACAGAGGACTTTACATGTCCTTTTTGTTTGGTGAAATGTGCAAGCTTTAAGGTATGCTGCAATTTTGATGTATTTAATTCTTTCTTTTGGCGTTGATAATCTGACAATGAGCTTACTGCCATTTAACTTTAACAGGGTCTAAGATGTCATTTATCCTCCTCTCATGACCTCTTCAACTTTGAATTTTGGGTTAGTTACCTTCAGTTATTTTCAACAGATTTTATGTTCTGTCATTTGATGGAAACCTTAACCCCATTCATGTATAGGTAACTGAAGAATTTCAAGCTGTAAATGTTTCTGTGAGAACTGACATATGGAGACCTGAGGTTAGAACGGTTTTTTTCTTGAAAAGTTTCTGGAGAGTGTGATTTATTATGCTCGTTAATGACTTGTTCATTTGGGGAAGAAGTATGTAGAGATGTAGAAAACATACCAGCTAAACTACACTGGTAAAAACATCTGAAGCCTGAGAGTTCTTGGTTACACTTGGAATCTTGTTTGATTGGTAGAACAAAAATATGCTGTACAATCAGCTGCCAAATTTTCCTGCATGGCTTTGTGGTTAATGTGAGTACACTGATAGTTTGATTGACCTGTAGGTGGTGGGTGCTAGTTATTTCACTGGCCCAATTTACATGGTGACATTGATGACATTAGAATCTGGAGCATTCTGATTGTTATGTAGTGGGACTTGGAAGATCCAGATCTAATGAATTTATATAAATGTTGTCAAATGGCATAACTTAAATGCACTTATATATGTAACTGAACTTCCTTTGCCACCAATATGATATGTGCAGATAGTTGCAGCTGGTGTTGATCCTCAGCAACAAATATTTTTCTTTTGGTACGACATTATTCTCTAGTTTAGTTTTAGAAGTATAGGATCTTTACACTTGTCAGTGTCAAATGTAATGAAATGATTTGGGTGTGATACAGTTCTAAGCCACTAAGACGTACTAAATTGAAGTGCCTAGTTCAAAGTTCGAAGCATGTGCATCCCTTAGTCTTGGATTCAGAATTGCCGGGATCTATCAATCAGCTTCGAGACAAAACTGATGGTATAATTCCTTTATAGACAATACTTATTATTGGAATCTTTCTGATCTCCTTCCCATCCTTTCTTTCTTGAGTTGTTAAATGTTATTTTTGTCTTATTTCCTTTCACACTTAGTTATTTATCAATCATGATGTTCCTGTCACCTTAGAGAACTTGCTGTGGAGTTGAATTATGGATACACTTTTGTATTGATAGGCTTATACATATTGGAGCTACTTATTTCATTTTCAGAAATATCCTACTCTGTAAACAGAAAACTTCCTAATCCCAACTGATGTTCCATCCAGTTCCATGCTCTTTACAATAGCATTTGGAAGATCGTTGAATACCAATACAAAAATTACGAGACATGACAAATTCATATTTTTATATCACTACTTTTTGGGATGAAAAGTATGTAGTGGTTACTCTTTCTTTTCTCTGCTGGGAAATGGATTCTTCCCCTCTATTCTAGAATGAAAAATGAAGTCAAATTATTAGACACAAGAAAATTCTTTCATGCCTGCCTTTTTTGCCAAGAGTTGTCCAAGGACAATTAACCTAAGCATATTGGACATGTATAGTAGTTAAATTTATATTTCATGGGAAAGGTACATCTTTTTCTAAATTGGTATTACAGAGAGCTTGGAACATGATGCATCCAGTCTCAAAGTATCAACTTTGATAGCTCAGTCATATACAGACCCTGAAGGTCTCCAATCATCGTTACCTGGAAGCAGCCTCACACCTCCTGCTATACTACAGTTTGCCAAGACGAGGAAGTTATCAGTCGAACGCTCTGATCCCAGAAAGTAAGTTTTCTATCTGAAGTATTAATTAAAATATTTATGTAAAAGTCGTAATTATTTTTATAAAGTTCATGGAGGAGCTTCTTTTTTCCTTAAAACAACTCTGACCTCTTAATTTCTTGATTTTGTAAATCTAAACACATAATTTAAATCTGAGATAATCGTGGTATGCAGATTTAAATTATTTCATTTGCTCAAGTAAAAGGGTTTTACTTGTGAGCCAGATTTTGGTATACACTTCAATGCTCAGTTGAATGGTTCTCACCTATGTATATTTTTTGAGAGGTTGCAGTTACATTTTTTATGTTTAGAGTTGATATTGTTAAGTTGAAGTTGAAGATATTTTTAATTATACTTCAAAACCTTTAAAAGGATCTGGTGAGGAAGTTCAAAATGTGTCATTCTTGTAGCAAACAACTTCGAGTTCAAACCAAATAGAGGGAAGATAATGAATTTCAGATTTCAGGCATCCTTATATCAACCTTTATATAATCTGTTAATGTGAATCATGTGATCTGTAGAGTGTAAGGCTTTTGATATGAACCAATTTTTTGATGTGAAATTTTACTTTTTCCCCAGCCGTGCACTCTTGCAGAAGCGGCAGTTCTTTCACTCTCACAGAGCTCAGGTAAGAATTCGTTCTCATTTGTTTTGTACATGGCACTCTTTTAATCTCCATGCCTGAATGTATTCATTCCCTCGCAGTCTCTATTAATTTTTCGATGAAGTAAAATAATCAAACTCAGAACACAAAACTCAGAAAAAGTTTCCTTTTTAGACTTCTAGCAATTCAACACTATATAGTTATGGACAAAGATAAAGTTGTTGGACTCAGAAAAGCTTGATCCCCATTTTGTGGTTTACCATTTAGTACTATTTAACATTTGGAGATTACCATCTAGGACTAACCTCCATGCTGGTGTCGGGTAGTTACATTCGAACTAATTATCAAATACTACAAGTACCACTCATCGAGTAATCTTGCTAGTGGATTCCACTAAAACCTCCATGTCGAGTTATTTATCATCGCGTTTTTGACGGAGATGTTTAAGAAATGTCACGTTTATGCTATTACTTGCAGTCGTTCATTCTCCGTACTCTTCATTGCAAGAGTTTGGGGGTATCTAATGCCGTGCATCACTATATAGTATACATGGGCCCAATTTTCTGAAGGATATTTTAGAAATACCTCTTCTTTCTGGTCCTGCTCTCTTTGATGTCTGTCCATACACACATGACTAATGAGTCTAGTATGCATGCTTTCCTACATACACTACATACATGTATACATGCACCAACATATTGGAAGTTGGAAAACGCTGTATTTGGTGAGTTTTTATTGCAACATTTCGTGCTTGTGTTAATAATATGTTATTTGAGATTTGGGCTTGGCATTTTACTATGTAATTGTGCAGTGCCAAAATAATTTTTTTTATGTACAGCACTAATGCTGTTACATTTGAAACCATTTGTGAAGATGTACATAGTTATCTGACTGGAAAATTTTAACTGCATTAAGCCTATGGCCATGGAGCAAGTCCTATCAGATCGTGACAGTGAAGATGAAGTTGATGACGATGTTGCTGATTTGGAAGATCAAAGGGTATGTTTGTGTATCATATTCATTATCCTAATGCAAATAGCTTGCTTCCAAGCATGTTCATGTATCATTTGTACATTGATTTACCCGAGGATTCTGCTGTCCAAGGAAACAGAGTGATGAGGAACTTGTGATCTGAAGCAAGCAATCTAAGTTGCTAACTTGGTAGTTGAAAATTGTAACCTAGTTTGAAGGATTGGAGTTCTTGGCAAAGAATCCTACTTTTCCTAAAAGTCCAATGCAATTGATCTTCAAATAGATCAATATACTTGAACTTTTTTCAGTTTGCCAAAATTATGATTGTTTTGATTAGATGCTTAGCCAGCTTAGGTGTTAAGGAATAAAACCATTCAGTATAAGGTAACAATTACCAGTATTTAATGCAGAAAATAACTGAACATTGAAAACTTCTGGAAATAATGAAAGTTAAATATCTTGTTTGAAACTGATTTATAAATAGCAGAATGGCCCATGAGCGTTTTATAGTGGCTCAAGAGATCTCATGTCACCATGCCCACATGACCTCGAATCTTTTTCAGTTGCAATCTTTACTTCAGACAGCTAAAATACCAAATTAGGGTCTTTGATTGCCAAGTTCAGATTGCTTACACCATGTCCTTGATTTCTCTATGCTTTTCCATGTTCTATGAGCTGTACGAGCTTGTAGGCAATGGTGGTATCACAACTAAACATGGTAAACATATTTTTGACAATATGGGGACATGGGTTTCATGTTGGTTTTTATAACGTTGTTCTCCTCTGCCTAGACAAGTAGGTGCTATTCTAGTGGTCATTGATAGAGCAATGCCACGGCACTAAAGTAGTCCCGTCTTCCTTGACTTCAATTTATTATTTTTTTTGGTTAGGCTCTTTGTTTTGCTTGATGATTTTGTTATGTTCACGATCAATACACCATTACTTGCAGATGCTCGATGACTTTGTTGATGTTTCAGAAGATGAAAAGAAATTGATGCATCTCTGGAATTCATTCGTTAGAAAGCAAAGGTTACCACTTTTGGATTGTTTTCCTTCTTTCCATTTTGTTTAGTAGTACTCCTATGGTTCTAGTCCAGACAAAAACCTGTTTTGAGTATAAAATATGACCTCTGTAGCTTTCTGTTTGATAATTTTATACAGTACCTTAATATTCAGCCCAGATGACAATTGGTCAAGAACGAAATGGTCACTATTCTTGCATCTTGCATTGGGATATATGATGCGTCTAGCAAGGCATTGATTGTGTAGTTGCCAAACATTGTAACTGTCTCTTGGTGTGAAAGACGAGTATTGACTCTATTTTTTGAGGGTTGTGTTAGAACAACGAGTTCTTTAAACCAGTCTGTCTCTGTGAGAATTAGCAAGATAATGACACCTGTATTTCTATCACTATTTCATACTTGACTAGTAGCAAGGTCAACAGCTTTCTCCTGTTGTTTAAATACTATTTGTCTTAATGGCAGGGTGATAGCAGATGGTCATATTCCGTGGGCATGCGAGGCGTTTTCTAACTTGCATGGACGGGATCTTGTTAGGGCACCAGCTTTACTATGGTAACGTCTTTATTATCCAGATTCTTGCATTGGATCATGCTTGATGTACATATATCTTTATGTCTTTATCCTTATTGCATTAGAATTGTGCTGCTATCCCGTGGCATACCCAGTTTTCACGCAACATAATTCAAAATGAGTTTAGTTTTGGTAAAAATAAAAAGAAGAATTTTACTGCGTATTTATTTGTGTATATTCAGTTTTGGCCCTACTGTTATTTTTTCCTTTCTATTCATTAGAAGTTTTAGAGAATGAAAGAAAAGACCTTATGGTCGCCATCAGTTTCTTTATTTTTCTGTTGAACTTCTTGTTTGAATAATCTCTATATACCCGCTGTTTCAAAAAAAAAAAAAGAAAAAAAATAAAGGAATTCTATGCCGGGGCTAAGAGACTTTTGTGTTATTATTTGTCGAGAAGAGGTCCTATTTAATTGTGTTCTCATGTTCTCCGTAGGTGTTGGAGATTACACATGATCAAACTGTGGAATCATGGTCTCCTTGATGCGCGCACCATGAACAGTTGTAATACCATCCTTGAGCAGTTTGAAAACCGAGATGTGGATCCTTGAGAAGTTAGAGCACTGTCGCGAGTCTTTTGCTGTTGGAACAGTTTATTATCAAAATCGTCGTGTAGTTGTTGGATCCGAGGGCCAAATGGGGGCTGGTAGAAAGCTAGGTCTGCAGTTTCAAAATAGTATTCGTCGTTTGTCCCGATTTTGGGATAAGAATACATTAATCTTCTGTTTTTAGTTATTGGTTGAATCTCATTTAGAATTCTTGAATATATTTAAAAAGTATTGCCTATTCTGATAGGATTCTCTCTATATGTTTGATTGGTGTAATTTACTATATGGCAAGGTTTCATGAGAAGTATGTGCTGTCTCAATATTTTTCTTGAATTTAGTAGAATGCACTATAAATTATGCAATTCGTTAGTAATATAAAATGATATTATTGTAATAAATGTCAATTTTAGTAAATTGTATATGGATTAAAGCAATAAAACATTTTTGTTTAATAAACTCAAATGCTAATTTTGAAACATACATCAACTTGAAACAAAAGATTAATAAATATAAAGTCGATTATCTGGAATCCTAACAACCCTCGAAGTTTCTTCATACAAATTGACCTATCAAATAAACACTTGGACCTTATTATGCAACCAATTTAAGATATAATTGCCTATAAAATGATAAGACGACTATTGTAGTCGTCGATTATGAATAGTATTACACTTTAAGAAATGTATGGATGTACAACATAATAGCGGAGTTGAGATTTACTATTCAAAATTTGTTGTCCACCAATGAATGATTGATACATCGTTTTACATTAAAGTGATACCTAGTTTTAAATACGAGTGATAATGAGAGAAAAATTGAATATGTTAATTTAAAATAACGTGTCAATCATTTATTGGGAGGATATCAAATTTTGGACAACAGATATAGTGGCCCAGAACCCAAAAATTAGGGCCATTGGATTATCTCCATAATAGTTTATGGGCCACGTCCATATTTTCGCTGTTGAAGATTTTGGTGTGATTGTGGGAGATGGGACCATCATTTGACACCTTGCAGCCCAAAATTTTCAATGTTCCCTTTAATTTTTATGTTTTCCCCTGACAATAAAGTTACACTGTGTTCCATTCTATATACGAGATATAATTAAATTAAAATCTTATGAATTAACTAACTTCATCACTTATATTTTAACAAATTACCACTGTGTGAAACATAATGTAGATAATTTGGTACATGAAGCATTTTCCATAAAGTTAATACACAGATAATAGTGGGGTTGCTGTCATGGGGGTGGTCAACCCCCCATGTTCCTTTAGCAAAATTCGCCACCCAACGCCTCTAAACCGCAAGCGCCGCCAAATCCAACTTCTGGTAGCTCATTCACATAACACGGAGTCCGGCTTCAGCACCAGATTTATACGGTTCCAATATAGAGTTCCTCATCCACCACCGCATCTGAGGACGTCTGAAACCTCCAATCGGGTCACCGACACAACTTCTGAGTCAACATAGATCTTCTCGACCACCAGTCTGCGAACCTTCTCTGGTCTGACTGTTTCATGCTTTTATCAAGGTAAAAATCTATTCTTTATCCCTTTTCTTACATGTCTAAAAAGGGAAAAAAATTTGTTTAGTAATCCTACCTTTTGATATTCCTGCGTATATGCTCATAATTTTTAGGGCTTATTGGTTAAGATTGAAAAATGGCACATACTAATTAGAAATTAATGTCTGTAGATATAATGCCAGGAAGGTTGGAGCGGATATGCCATGTATGTGGCTTCAACAACAGTGATGATGGCTACTTTTACTGTGTGCACTGCGGGTCCCAAGCTGATGACGTCGTTGCCACGGGTGTTGACGAGGAGGATCTCTTTGAAAACTACTCTGCCATTCACCGGCGTATCCGTCCAATTGCAGGGGAACCCATATCTCAGGTAAGACACTCAATCTCAGCATTTGGAACATTATAAAATCCCGGAGGAGAATATTGATAATTATGATGGTGATGGGATTGGACCGACCTGCTGGGCCGAGTGATTTTAGATCGAGTCAAAAGAATTTGGGTTATGATGATTATTATACTGAGATTAGGATGAGATACATGAAGGGCTTTCAGATTATCATCCAATTGCAATGCCAGGCTTTAGTTGAGAAGTTTAGTGTGAGCCCTTTGATTGTTGGGATTGTTGGCCCTATTTGGTTGAGATATTTAGCTTTCACAAGGATTATGGCTGATGAATGGGCAGATGAGGCCATTCATGAATCAGAAGCTCAAACACAAGGTATGGTTTCCCACATTTTTCAATAGAGTTCACTTCTCATGTGGTGAGTTTGGCACGACCCTTAACCCATTTATTATATCAACCAAAGTACCTGTGAGAGGGACATAAAGCCTCTCGAAGTACAAGAGGAGGAGAATAGAGATCCTTGTGAAGATGCTACCTCCATTAAAAAGAAAGCTAGAGCTAACTAAGGATTTAAGCAAGAACTCTAAATGAAATTTGAATGCGAACATAAGGAATGTCTAACTGTTCAAGTTTCAAAATGCATCTCATTTTGCCTCGAAGATCTACTCTGGTTGAGAGATATTGTTTTTTCGTTTATATGGCATTCACCAATAGTGATGAAATTGAGCACCAGCTTCAATCCTTGTAAATATAATTATATGCTAGTGCTTCAATTGTACTCTATGGTTAATCTCTGGTTAGAAATATTTTCCACAATGCTTATATATTAGTTTGTTATGGATAGAAACAACGAGCCTGTCCTCATGGATAATCCTTAAATAAATATGCATATTGACAGTTCTAGTTAACATATTATTCAACACTTTGAAATGAAAATTTAAAAATTAAGTTATACAATTCTTCTTTCTGGTTCTCATCTTTTGGCCTCATTCACTTTTACATTCCAGGGGAAGGCGACGAATTTGAGCTTAGTTCTAAGCCTGGTGCAGAACCGGTTAATCTAGTGGGCCAGCGTGCAGTAATGATATGGTATAGATCTCTGAGCTGTACAATCCCATTATCTTATTCTTTAGCCATCTCTTTTCTAGTTTGTCATGTGGCCAGAGGCAATTTTGCCCACAGATATTNATCTTTTGGCCTCATTCACTTTTACATTCCAGGGGAAGGCGACGAATTTGAGCTTAGTTCTAAGCCTGGTGCAGAACCGGTTAATCTAGTGGGCCAGCGTGCAGTAATGATATGGTATAGATCTCTGAGCTGTACAATCCCATTATCTTATTCTTTAGCCATCTCTTTTCTAGTTTGTCATGTGGCCAGAGGCAATTTTGCCCACAGATATTTTAAAGTGGGCTATTGAAGGAAAGCTTCCATATTTTGCCGCTTATGTTGAAATTAAGAAAGCAGCTTGGATCTCACTCCAAGGCTTGTCCTATCAGTGTCAGTCGCATGTTCAGACCCCTCCAAGTTGTTTCACCACAGAAATTGGAATCAATGGCAGCTGATATTGCCCACAAAATTCAATTGGAATTGCCTCCGGTGAACTTTTGTGCTATAGCTTCTCGTTATTGCAGGCAATTATCTCTTCCTACCAGCAAAATACTTTCCGTGGCATGCCACACTTCTGAGTGGTCTATGCCTCCCGAATTGTATTTGTCAGCTAACGAGTTCAGGTTACCCACGCGAGTTTGTGTGATGTCGATACTCATTGTAGCAATAAGAATTATTTTCGATATTAACGGTTATGGAATATGGGAATCAAGTTTGTCTAGTTCCATGTTTTCATTATCTCAGTGCAGAAGAAATGGAGATAACAAACATCAGTGCTCTAGTAATTTAACTGATGATACTAAGGACTTGTTATTAAATGGTTTAGTGCCTGATGATGATAAACCAGATGTTCGGGATGCTAGATTGAGTGTCGTAGAGCTTTTAAATATTCTTGAAGAAAAATACAATGAGCTGGGTGATGTATACGGTAATGATTATGAATTATAATTTAGATAATGTATTTTTGTCTTTAGTTTCTTTAATACGGACTTGGCAGATAGTTACGCTAACTTCTTTTCCTACTTTTACAGAGTATTCCCGAGACTTGCCTTCATATCTTCAGTATTGTAAGGATGTGGTTTTTTGGGGATCACAACCATCGTTTGAGGATCATGAAGAAGAGAAGTTGATAGAGGAGTTATGGGACTTCTATCACAATTCGAAGGTATCCAAATTATTTAATCCTCCAACATCACTTCATCTCCCCTCCCTCTTTGATTCAGGATGTTACTTTGAGCATAAGTCAAGTTTCATCTAATGCTATGGAAGTGGTTTTAGAACTCAAATTATTACTTTTTGTGAATATTGGAAACATAATTATGATATTTTCTTCTTTTGATCTACATATTTTTTGAATATTTCAAGTTTCAGACATTCAATCTTTTTCAGGATATATGTATGCATAAATGAACCCTTAGTTGAAATCAATTTTAAGCGCTTCGCTATTATTTAATTGATAACTGAACCATGTGCATTCTCGTCTGAGGTAACGTTTTCATGCTTAGAGATAATATTATACATGAACAGTTCGAAAATTGATGTTATTAGGATGCTGGAACTTCGGACGACGTAAAAGTCAGTGGCTTGCCCAACAAAAGATCAAGGAATTTCAACGTTAATAGAGATGAGGATATTAAAAGAGTTTGGGACGATCCTATACTGTGTGAGTCATCTCAAAAGGGTAGTACGCCACATCATCGACATTATGACTCGCAAGATAGCATGGATCAGAATAAATTTTCTAACAGTGATCAAGATCCAGTGCATGGAGTTCGACCTTCAATGGAGTCCTATAAAGATAGAGCAATAAGAGATTTGAAGTCCGATATGGAAGAGAATAGATTTTGTTATATTCCACCTAGAGTTAATATCAAGAATAAGGACTATGTGCACTATGTCAGGAAAAAGAAAGGAGGTGCCTACATATATGCTGTACATGCAGATTATTATATCTTGCTTCGATCTTGTGCAAAGGTTGCTCAGGTTGATACTAGGACAATGCATAATGGAGTCTTGAGTTTTGACTCCTCTGACTTTACCGACCTTTTCCGAATTGATCATTCCTTGCACTTGAAACAAAATTCTAATGACTTTTGTGACTATTGCTGCGACGAGGTTGTGAAAAATACTGGAGATGATTCTATGCCATTTTCACAGTCGAATACGTGAAAAATATTTATTTATTTCTTTGGAAGCCATTTTCATTCTCTTTTTTTTAATCGATATTTTCTTACGAATTGATTGTTGATCACCAGCTAACCTTCTAAATGTCTTCCTCTTTCGTATGCATTCTACATCAATTGGTATCTCAGCTTACTTGTTCCCCTGATCGAATCCTAATTAAAAGTTATAATTATTGGCACTGTTTGTCAGCAAAAAAGAACTATTCATGGCATTGTTCATTTTCCATCGAGCACAGCTAGTGGACTCATTCTGTTGTGCTGAATTGGTGTGTGCAATTCTAAAGCTCATTGTCCACTTTTGTGTCCCAGTTGGGTATACTTTCCTCTTACTTGAGAATGTGTCATTATTAGCTTAGTGATTTTGGTATTTTAAGATTAATTTCTGATTGATTGGAATAATCAATAATGCAAGTTATGAAAAATTTTCTTTTGATATTGCTGCTGAAGTATGATGGCGAAACGGCACTATTCCAAAGTGGAATCTCTCTCGGTATATCTTTTGATGTTTGGTATGAGACATGGATGAATTGCTTGATTTCCGTATTTAGACACATAAACAGGTTCGAAAATGGGTCATTTGTTGTTGGTCTAATTACCCAAGTTTACATTGAATTAAGCTCCTTGTACAGATGATTTTTACAGGAATTTTTACAAATGTACATGTGGCATTAATGCATTTGGCTTATTGAACTGTGTTTTTTGTTCAACATCCAATTAAATATTGATAACTGGCAATCTGTCAAAAAAAATTGTCAACCAAGCATGTACATGTATTAGGATTATTTACATTAATGCCAGACTTGATCTTCTTTGGTACGTCCTTAGTGCAGTTTCATATGCTGATTTCTGCTTTTCTGTGAGTGCCAAATGTAGTTGCCTCAATATGTGCACCGTATACTGTGTATTCCAGAAAACTGATTATGGTTTAGGTACAACTCAAGTGTATATTAATTTGATGTGTCATTCTTCTTTTAATCGCTACTCAACATAATCAATTAAGGGACGATACTCAGAAAAATAAAAATATATTAATGAACACCATATAAAAATAAAAATTGGGATAAGACAAATAAGAAAATAAAGAGAAGTCGAGGTGCCTATATTTGTATGGCCGCACGCTCACAAAAGGTTTATGCCCTTATTTTCCATGTTGTAATTATTTCAGTATGTGAAAATTTGACATTAGATAGGTAGATACGGTCTAATTAGAAAACAAATGATGAGTTTTATATAAAAATCATCGTACGCATTCTACAAAATCTGTCATATTAACATCTCAGCCCGTAAACTTAATACAGAAGAATTAGTAGTAAAACATATCAAAGAAATTACATCTAATTTTTTATGTTTAGAAAAATACGATAAACTTATATTTACTAACAGCTCTCATCTTCTCCAGCGAGAAAAGCTTTACATGCAATTGCTTATCTAGAAAGTCATCAGAGCCAAAGAATGACATAGTTTAATGCAGATATATGATTTTCAAGGTCTCTTATACAGTTTCAACTTTGAGAGAGAGAGAGAGAATCGGAAATCTTGTTGGTGTAGAATTCCTGTTGTATCAAATTATCAGGATTTTGAAGCATCGACGGAGATGTCACACCTTCACACGGGAAATACAAGTATTCAGATGACATACTGAATAAATTTTAACCTCATAATTTACAAAAAAGAACAAAAGTCTTTTCCGAAAATTAGCTGAAAGGACAAGAAGGGTTTTACAGCCACCATTTTGTTTGAAAAGAATGTCAATATCGAGTCTGTCTCAAATTATTTCTAAGTGCTACTTTTAAGAGTTCGAAAAACATTTTTTCTTTTGGGATAAAAAAATAGTTCTAATTTTAAAAATCATTATTTTCAAAATTTTGCATAACCTTCACCTAAACTCGGAGCTTGTATTTATTGTTTAATCTTGCTTTACGTATAAAATGTTTCATTTAAGTTCGTAAAAAACCTGAAACTTGATCATACACACAAAGGGTTTGTTTGAGCCTCATTTGTTTTTACAAAAAATGTATTTTGCAATAGTGTTATAATGGAGAATGCGTGGTTAAAAAATAAAGAAAATTTTTGAGTTTGCATGTGATATTATTTTATTGAAGAATGTGTAGTTGTAACGAGGTCAAATCACTGTCCAAAAATATATTTTGATAGAAAAAATGGTGCTCAAACAAGGGCATAATTAAAAAATGTATTTTTTAATTATTATTTTAGGTTGTATTAGATTATATTTTCAAACGTATATGACTTACGTTATAGTGTATTTATATATTGATTGAATTTTTTTAAAAATTATTTAATCAAATATTAATAAACAATTTTACTATTGCGATCGTCAACGACCATACTAACTGATTTAGTATCCTGGATTTGTCACTAGGAAAAAAAAATATGTGAGAAAATTAGGAAAAACACACAAAAAACGAAATCAATTGGACATTAGGAAAAACACACAAAAAACGAATTGTATCT
>CAIGRN010122329.1:0-12044 GCA_903798345.1 Fraxinus anomala | reverse complement strand
AAGCTAATGTATGGCATACTAAATTAGGTCACCCATCTCGTAGGATTTTATCTCAAGATTTACCCAGTTGTAATAGGGTTTTCCTCATTCTTGACATGACAATGCTACTATGCTAGAATAAGATAGGAAATAGAAAGAATTAAATGCTCTTAAATACTCTTGACATCAAGGTAACTCTATTTCTATCCATAATAATATTTTCTAAGTTAGAAATAAAATTTATAATTTTGAAATATTTATCACGCTTTCATAACATTTGCTCGTACTTTGTACGTGTTAAATAGTACGGCTGAGAAAATTATAATTCCAAAGTTATTGTCAAGATTATATATTTTCACCTCGCGGCTTTTCCAAGCCTATCATACATTTCTCACCATTTCCATATTTTATTTACTGTTTCTGGAGTTTATTGATCAGTTGACTACATTTTAACTCAAAAAAAAAAAAAAAGAGTGATATTCTATTTTAAATCCATGCTAGAAGGGTTTGCAAGACCCATGAAGGTGTTGAAGAGCAGGAAGCATATGACAGAGAGTGTTCGAAGGTTGATAGAGACGGTAATTTTTGTAGTAACAAAATTTGTGTTAGCAGAGTCACACCAGTGGCACTTCTACGTACAGAGACGGGGGCTTATGGTGGTTCTGAAACAAATAACTCACCTGCAACTTCGACCGGCTGCGGGTCTTCTCCTCTACCTATATTAATATATAAATATTCTAGAAAATGCGAATTCAGTGATATATTTTTCGTACATTCTTTAGGTAAACTTTTGGGTACATTTTGTTAATAGAGTCCGTATGTATACGGATTTTGCTCGGGATTTAGATAGAAATTCATGGTGGGTAGGGTATGAAATTCTTACATACTTGTAATTAAAATTGAGACACTTTTGTTAACTTTCGAATATGTACATAATCCAAATTGTTAGTTGGGATTATGAGAATCAGAAAGCAATGTGCAATAATTGTGCATGTAATTTGATTTGTTCTTCACTCACCTACCAACCAACAAAACTCAAGCGTGTTTCCTATAATCCAAAAAAGGCCAAAACGAATTTAAAATATCTCTCAAAACCCGTATATCGTTATAGATTTACTTAATTTAATTAGGGATAGACACGATAGAGAGAGAGAATTAAGAGGGATTGTCCTCGAGAGAGAACAGGTGGCAGGGATACGTCATGGATTAATCCCCTCTTTTTATTCACGAGAGATGAAATTAAAAATAGGCAAATTAAACACATGGTTTTGTAGGAGTCAACCTTAATGGTAGAGTCAAATTTATTTGCTNAAATAGGCAAATTAAACACATGGTTTTGTAGGAGTCAACCTTAATGGTAGAGTCAAATTTATTTGCTCTTACATGGTTTGGGCCTACATTGACATGGATCTTCTATTGAAAAGCCCGTAGATGGTCCATTTCTTGTCATTTGTCTTGGAAAACCAAGTTCATATATTGGCAAGTTCATGGTTAGTGACCCAATAAGGAGGCTTGACTTCTAAAGCCAAGAATACCCACTCGGGAATCTCCGCTTGGCTTTCCTGAGTTTTTCAATGAATATGATCACAATTGATAGCGTGCACTTGCATTGCATCTCAAATGCTAAGAATGACCTAAGATAGATACCATTCTATAACCAATTCTGGAATTTATAAGAGTCTAAATCAAGAGAAGGCACACTGATGGCTCTTCCTAGTATAACTAATATAACTATATCACTTGATGAGATGGTAAAAAGACCTGGGTGTTTTCCCAAGGTAATCCGAAATTATAGATGTAAAATTCTAATAGTGTTTTGAACATTAACTACTTGTGAAGTATATTGAAACTGAAAAGTGAATGAAGAAGACAAAATGGGAGAAGGAAAGAATGTGTGAAGATATGCAGAGGGAGCACGCATTATTGGACTATGCGAAGTCCGATTTTTCACATAACTTACACGAGCAAATTTATTGTATTAGCAATAAATGTGTCAACCAAACCTAGAAAACACTTATATGATTTATTTAATTTGTTAACTGCACATGAAATTTTTTAAATAGTTGGCAAGATTTTTGTTAGTGTTCTAAAATGCACGCATATACTTCGTATATACCCGTATATGCTTGATGCGTTTTTCAAAACGCCTCGCATATGGAATAAGGACATGATAATGCGGTAACGCATTTTGTTTATTGTATATGTATGCTTAAACGTCAAAATGCCCATGCATTTTTAATAAAAAATTGTGTTAAAATTAGTAGTCTATTTTTGTAACTTAAGAAAAATGAACACGAGAAACATCAAATTAACCAAAATCACTCGAGCCCATGAATTATATACGACAATTTATAGGGTTTCAACGTTTAAAAAATCAAAAATTAAAACAAATTTTTCGTAGAGTTGCAAACGATCTACGTTGAACCCAAACCTACTTCTTCTTCAATCTTTCTCTAGTTTTACTAGCAAGTGATGTTAATAAGAACAATCTTGAATTGTTGGTAATTGTGATGATGAGGAGGGAGTTGATAATGATATTATATCATCTACAAGAGGTAATAAAAATTCTCGAGTTGAAATAAGGAAGCTCGATTAAGATGATTTTACATCACATAACACTAAAGATGACTTGGATAGAGAAGAGTTTGAATTGAAATTTGATAAAGAGTTGGACCATATTTAGGATTTTTAAGTCGATAAAGAGTTTGAAGTCAAATTTGAAATGAAGGATCTTGGCTCTGCTAAAGAGATATTAGACATGTAGATTTGGAGAAATAAAGAGAAAGACTTGTCATTTTTTAATCAACATGATTATGTGATTAAATTTTTGAAAACATTTAATATGCAAGACTGTAAATCTGTAACATTACCTCTTACTAATTATTTTAAGCTATCTTCTAAATATTGTTCAAAGTCTAAAGAAGAATATGCTAGAATGTCTAAAGTTCGTTATGCAAATGTTATTAGTTCTATCATGTATTTGATGATTGTACCAAACCTGATCTTGCATTTAGTATTAGCATATTAAGCAGATTTATGAGTAATCCTGAGGAAGAACATTGTAATGCTTTAAAATGGTTATTAAGATATCTTAAAGGCATACATAACTTAGATTTAATGTTTAAATCAAGTAAAAATTGTGTAACTTTAAAATGATATACTGATTCTGATTTTGCTAAAGATAAAAATAATAAAAGATCAACTTCATCAAATTTTTATATCTTATATGGTACAACTGTTAGTTGGAAATCACAACTTCAAAAAGTTGTTTTTCTATCTTCTACAGAAGCATAATATATTGTTGCTATTGATGATGTAAAAGAGGGAATGTGGTTAAATGGTTTATTGTTTGAACTTGGTTTTGCTGATAATCATACTATGTTGATATCTGATAATCAAAGTGTTATTCATTTGAGCAAAAATCATATTTTTCACGATAGAAAAAAGCATATTGATGTTAAATATCATTTTATAAGAGATATCATTTTAAAAGGAATTCTTAGAATTGGAAAAATTACAACTCAATTTAATCCATTTGATATACATACAAAAGTGATTCCTTTAAATAAATTTGTAAATTGTTTGCAACTTTTATCTGATGATTCTTTGCAATTCATGTACAGGTACTTAGAGCAAATGAAAAGTGATTGTGATTATGCTCATGGCTACACTTTATTCTCAAATTCCGGTAGCAAGGAGGAGAATGTGGGATTCAAACCCTTGTCCGAATGGTGCTTTCAGAATTTGTGAATTGAAGTCTTGTTTCTTGGTGTTGCAACTTTATTAAAAATGCACATTTAACCGGATTAAGACACGTGGTTGCATTTGGGCCGTTGGATTTGCTTCTGGAGACTTCTATTATTTGTGCCTTTTTATTTTTGGCACATGGTCAATGAGGATTTTCATTCTCTTTTGCAATGGTTGAAGTTCTCTGAGTTTTCGAGTTCTCTCTTCTGTTTCTTCTCTCAAATTCTGGTTTGAGACTTTCGATCTGTAATCTCTAGCCTCTGTGTATTGATATTCTAAGTGAATATCTGTAAGAGAGTTTGAGTTCTCTCAAGTTACTGTTTCGGAGGATTTGTGGAGATTCTTGGTGATTCTTGTGGATCGATTGTTGTATTTTTGAGAGATAAGTGTTATGTTCTGTACTCGATGATTTGGCTGAACATTTATAACATTTATTGTCATTTTGGGTTATATAGTGGAACCGAATATAAATCCAATATATTGGATGCTCAACGGGGGATGTAGACTTTAGAAGCGATCGTCGAACCTCCGTGACTTAGGCCAAAAGAAATCGCTTGTGCTTTCTTTAATTTTTGCACTTTTTATTTATTGTGAGATCGATTATTGTTGTTTCTCTATGACTAATATCGTGTGTTCCTGGTCTTACAGAACGGGTGGCTGGGATGCGTCATGGATTAAGGCCCAATATTTATTCATGGGAGATTAAATTTAAAACAAGAAAATTAAACACGAATTTGTAGTAGTCCACCTTAATTGTAGAGTAAAATTTATTTGCTCCTACATGTTTGCCCCTACATTGACATGTATCTTCTATTGGGAGGCCGATGTAGGTCCTTTTGTATTGAAAGACAAAAGTTCATTTATTAGCCAATTCATGGTTAGTGGCCGAAAAAGGAGGCTTGAACTTGTCCACTTGGCTCTCTTGGTTTTTGCAATGAATATGATCACAATTGATAGCCTGCACTTGCATTGCATCTCAAATACTGGGAATGACATAAGATGGATATCATTCTATAACCGAATCCCAAATTTATACGAGTATTAATCAAGAGAAGACATCGAAGGCTCTTCCTAGTATAACTAATATAGCTGTATCGCTTGATGTTGAGGTGGTAAGAAGTCCCGGGTGATCTTCTAAGACAATCCGAAAATTATAGATGTAAAATTCTAAAAACAAATTTAAACATTAACTACCTGTGAAGTACATTGAAACTCAAAAGTGAATGAAGGAGACAACAATTTCCTTCTCCGAATAAATATGCCGCCTTGTTGCTGCTTCTCAAGCTAATGTATGGCATACTAAATTAGTTCACCCATCTCGTAGGATTTATCCGGTTGTAATTGGGTTTTCCTCATTCTTGAGACGACAATGCTGGAATAAGATGAGAGCTAGGACTTCTTTCAAAATTAGGAAGGCTAGGTATGAGGAAAGAGAAAGTGAAGCTCTTTTTATGGACCTCAAACATAACTCTCCTTTTAGCATCGAGAATAACTCACTCTTGTGGTTTGTTTCCAATCGAAATGAATCTAGAAAGAAATAAATGCTGTTAAATACTGTCGATATAAAGATAACTCTATTTGAGGAAAGAAGTAGTAGTTCACCTTTTGTTATGTACGATAAATTATTTGACCAAATTAAATTTTAAGTTTAACGAAACAATTTATGTGTTTATAGGAATTTCATTATTGCAAATAAATTTCTATATATCGGGATGTATTCCTAATTTTATTTTATTTTATTCCAAAACTCGAAGAAAGATTTTAACATTATTGTATTCAACATTTATGTAATTTTCTTAAAATATGCATTTTTATGCACAAGCATTGGATACTCTCGACTACACCTTGCTGAATCCTAATTATGCATATCAACAGGAAAGAAATCCTTAGGCCCTTTTGGGAATTTATTTCATTTTTTCTGAACACAAATTATTTTGCAGAAGTTTCCTCTGTTTCCAGCTGCTCCATCCTCCTCTACTGAGGGCTTCTCAACATTCAATTTTTTTCCTTATTCGAACAAAGATTAAACAATTTCTACATTTGAACATCTTATTAGTTTACACAAAAATCGCACTTGCTAGGCTTCACATGTCATTAAATAAATAGTTCAGACTCCTATCCCTATACTAACCTCAAGATCGGACACATAAGTGATGAGATCGGCTCGAAAAAATAGCAGGCGTAATTTACAGAGACGTCGTGTTCATAATCACTGCTACACTACCCCCACCTTACCACCAACCACTCTCAGTATGACACATGGCAACCATGACGTGAGCGCCTAGTTCCCAACTAATTACAAGCAAGTAATGATTACTCAGCTACAAATCATCATTACCTGATGTCATCACTGCAACGTAAGCATCATAATGACATCATTACCTGATGTCATCACTGCAACGTAAGCTTGATAATGACATGTTTGGCCGACCTCAACAACCAATCAAAAAATTAAAATCCTAGTTAAAATGAAATGGACGAGCGATTTATTTGGTTTTCCAGCCTATAAATAGGGACAAATGTTCCCCTCCTAGGGCAAAGCTAGGTCACTAGAGCAATAAACATTCTCCAATAGTTTTTTCTTCAAATGCAATTGTGTTGTATTTTTTTTTTTATTCAATTCCAGCAATATTCTACAAATATTTCCTTTTAAGTTGATTTAACCTTGCCACGTTATTTTTAGTCATCAACACACTTAGCGTGTCTAAATTAAAATATCTGTGGACGAGATCAAAAACTACGAATGGGATTATTTGGGTGTTGGCATCGCGGGCGGCTTAGGCAGAAGTTAGGCGGAGGAAGGGGCAGTTAATATAGGTAAAAAAGGATAATGAGATTTTTATTGATGCAAGACTGATGGGATGGTTTGGAAACCTACGAGGAAGGCAGCGGAAGGGAAATCATTGTGTGAGCACCAGTACTTGTCCTTAATGTAGAACAACGTCAATTGGGTTCTTCCAACAGCTAGGAAACATGATAAGATGGCAGCTAACTCCCGGTACCAACCACAGACCAAGAAGACAGCTTCAACATCATTGACATAGAATCATTACGTGTTTTACAACTATTTCGATTTTGGACCACGTTAAGGCGACAAAAGAGGTGAGAAAATTCGGAATGGTAGCAGTGGGACATGCCTAAAATAAATTGTAGAATACCATCAAGCAATTAAATAATAATCAATTTAATAAATTGTAGAATACCCTCAAGTCTCTGTTAGTTTTTACTTTTGTCCAACACCTGCCACTTACATTGTTTATAGAATGCATTTCATTAGTGAAACTAAATGTTTCTTTATCGAGATGCATTCTTAGTTTTATATATATATATATATATAAGATTTAATCATTATGATATTCGACATTTTGGCAAAAAAATGCACTTTCTATTCACGTCCCAGTTTTATAGTGATTCCTAAATTTACATTTTCTATCTTAGATCTTAAAGAAAAAATATACTCCCTCCGTCCCATTTATATAGGCTTACTTTCCTTTTTTTTTTTTTTTTTGTGTCAATTATATAGTCTTGTTTATTTAGTAAGGGCCCGTTTGGTAGAGATTAAAAGCCAATTAAAATTGAAAATATAGCCGTTATTGAGTCTCGCTCTTCTAATAAAAATCAACAATAACGGCTAGTTTTTCAATTTTAATCCGATTTTAATCTCTATCAAACGAGCTCTTAAGAATGTTTTGTTCTGTTCATTTACTAATATACCTTAATTTTTTTACTACTTCCAATAATAATTTACTACAAATTATTGATAATTAAATGATGTAAACTAGAAAAGTTTTTGGTAAAAATTGATTTTCCAATAACATTAAATAGGATTTCTTAATCGTGAAAAACAAAACAAGACTATATAAATGAGACGGATGGAGACTAATTCTAAAGATCCCTAGGATTAGATGTCCAAGACTAGTAGAAATATTTGACTTTTCGAGTTGGATTTAGTCCACAAATATCTTATATATGTAAAAATAGCCAAAATACATGCAATCTAATCTTTGTGCTTTATATCCAAATACATTCCTTCTACAAATTTCTACATTTATTGTTGTGATTTGACCCAAATTCTAGTGGGTATTGGAGTGATCTTGAAGAGATCAAAATTATGTAGAGAATAACACGACAAAAAATAATAGAGAGAGATTTATACAATATTTTGAGAGCTTTAGATTTCAATTCAGTGCATTGAGACCTTGTAAACACAACTGCTATTGATTTTAGTGGATTTCTCCTCTTATACCCGTGATTTTTTCCTGTATCGGGTTTTCACGTAAAGTTTTGTGTTTATTTTCTTGTTTACTTTCAGGTATACATTTTTAATTTTTTCTAATGTATTTCATTCATATTTATTTATTACAAATTTAACATTTAAACTAACGTCAATGGTAAAATCTCATCCCTTCAGCTGCTAAGGTACATTTCATACGAACATCTTGGACTCTCCTGCATTCTGATTCAGCACAGAAATACTTCCTCGAGGTTCGCCTGGTTTTGTCCGATAGGAATCCTTGAGAGAGAATCAATTTTGCCATTCTACTTCAAGTTAATTTCCATTCGTTCCTTCATGCCACAACCATCTTCAATAAAGTTTCGTCATATTCAGTCCAGACATTGCTACGCCTTGGCGACGAACAAGATTATGCTGCACTAGAGATGAAACCAATTCCAGTACCGCTTCCCCGAGCAAAATCTTCAATCTGCTGATTGCCTCTCCAGACCTTCAATGCCAGGAAAGACTTCGTTTTCAACCAAACTTTCAAATCTTAAATAGTTCCCGAGACTGGCATCAAAATCAAACTTACAAGAGCAAATGGAGACAAAACAGGAGACACTTCGGTGCTCTCTTCAACAGCTAAATGAAGATTCTGGCCTTCACAGTCAATGTCATTATATGGACACAAAATCTAACTGAGGACTTCATGAAATTATGTTTATTCCTTATTCGAACTAGATTTAAACACCGACACATTTAAACAATTTATTAATTTCACAGTTAATTGAATGTGCTAGGCAGGTGCAATGCACTCAAGCAAGCTCAACTAGAAAATACGATAACTTTCCAAGGCAACATTAGTGAAAAATTCATTCACTTTTCCTTACTTTATAAACTGTATAGCGCTAACTATATCAAAGTGCCTAACTCTAAGCTTCAATTTTTAGGTTAAGTCAAACTCTTTAGACATAAATATAGAAATGAAGAAGCTTTGTGTTGAAGTTTGATTTGTAAGATGAAAAATGAAATTGAATGTCCTTGAAGACAAATTGCTCATATCGACCCTTTTTCTCGTAAAGTCCATTAAAGAAGTACTAGATAAGAGTTTTTACACGAAAACCATATGTTCTATGCATGTTTATTCAATGCACTCTAGAAAGTTCAACTTAGAAATACGATAAACTTCCAAGGAAACATTAAAGAAGAAATTCCGACTTTTTTCCCCACAAAAACTTTAGTTGGAGCAAGAAGACGAGTAGAAGGAATGCCAACTAGGCTTATCATGCTATAATACTATGCTTGTTCCTATGTGAGAAACTCCGGCTTTTGGGCATATCTTGCATCTTCTTTCACCTTAGTCTTGAGCGCTTAGAGACCCTCTTTCATTAATTTGGTACTCTCAACGTGTTGACCACATATATATATTTCACTTCTCTCTTTTGAAGAAAGTAGTTGATCTCACAAACCAGAGTATGATCATGACACTAAAGTGAATATGTAGATACTAGTTATTGTATTTCATCGGCTGATTTTCCTTTAGTTTAACCTTTTAGAAATAGAGGAAGCGGAGAGGACTGGATGTGCTGTGAAACTGATCCTTAGAGTCTTATGCTAGTGATTGCTAATACAACAATAATTGGGTATGACTAGATCACACGAAGATTGATGGATGATGAAGATGGATTCACATATAGTAGAGAAATACAACACGGCATTCAGACTTGACTATTGATACTTAAAGTCCCTGACCAAGTTAAAGTTATGATTTGAAGGGTTTCAAATATAATTGGATGGATCGATAGCTCAAAGTAACGACGAACATAATTAGTCGAATGAGATTAACATTAGTTCCATATCTCTTAACTAGTTGAAGAATAGTTGATGCAGGGATTGTATCTTACGGTAATCGGGCATTATAGGTCTTGTCATTGACTTATCCAATCACATAGATAGCTAGCCTTGACAAATTGCTAAATTTCACTCTTGGATACTTAATATAAATAAATTAATTGGTTTAATTAACCAGTCAAGTAAAATCGCTTTTAGTTTGTCTTATCCTGATTTGATGGAATAATGATTCACATTAATTGCTGTGATCGAATGGTAACCTTTTTACATGGGAAAATCCTCTCTAAAAACACACAATAGATGGGACGATTTCCCCTAATTACTCTAATTGTTCTGCAATTTTTCCTTCAACTCTTCTTCTACCTTCGCTTAACTGATATTCATAACCGTCAGTGCTTATTAACCCCATGGTTGCTAATTATATTGATTGTTCTACCCCTGATTGCTGGTAGATCCTTTGCTGAATTCGTTAATGGAAAGAAGCTACCAAGTCCTGCATCTGTTAAATCCTTAAAAAGGATATTTCCTCGCAAATGGATCTGAATTAGCTTCAGTTCAAAAGCTACATTTCATAGGAAGCTTACTATTGTGCTCAAAGTATATCAAATATTGTATAAGTTCCAAACTAACCAAAGTAATACTATTGTTCACTATAAAATTACAATCAACAAATTCCTCACATCTAGTCGAGATTTTCTCCTCCTAAACTATCTGATTTTGTTGCTTAAACAAGTGCAAGAGGAAAAATAGTTATTTAGGAGGGAGATATTTGAATTTGCGTTGCATTCGTCCTCTTAGACGGGAATATTTATAGATTTCCTATGAAGATGTGGGGGCAATTGAGTCATCTTAACATGTGGCGGTCGTTTAATGATAGGTTTAAGACTAATTGTATTATACATTCACGTGTTATTTATCTTATGTGTCTTGTTTTCATTGGTTTAAAAGCCATGCTTTAAATATCTATCCCGTGTTTTAGCAACGGTTTCAGCTAGCTTGGAAGAGGGATGGTTTGCCCCTTCCTACTACGAGCCTCCTACATTTTAGCTACTTTCGCATTCTTCTATACTTCGCTTAAAGGGACTTAAGCTCGCAGGATAATTTTCAATATTTTCTTACTCAACAACTACAAACAACTACCAAGTAAGTATTTATAAATGACAAGATATTTCAATAACATCTACATATTACATCACATTAAGTGGGAAATCCCGCAACTACTGGTCGCCCATGCAAGTTTGACATTCCTATTAAGTAATTTTGGCATAGATGGCCCCAGTGGGAGGCTCGCACGACGAACTATTAGCTCAGTCATAAAGCGCACCCCTGATAATTGCGTCGTTTAATATCCTACTTTGAATAATCAAACAGTCATAAAGCGCACCCCTGATAATTGCGTCGTTTAATATCCTACTTTGAATAATCAAACACCGCACTTGCAAATTGCTAATGAGAAATGTAGAAGGTGGGCTTTCTTTTTCAACAAATTTTATAAAGAATAACCTGAATTAAAATTATACTCTTATCTTTATATGAAGCCAGCAAAAAAGGACTTGTACATATTTTCTTGTTTAACAATGTTCAAACAAATTAAAATAAGACAATAGGGCTTATATTCAGATAACTTGGAAGCTGCTAATTATAAACAGTTGCAAATAATTAGTTGACTAATCCTATTTATTCTTTCATATAATCTAGTATTATTTTTTTGTGCGTGAGATTCATGTTCGAATCATTCGATGTTTTGTATTGTTTTTATCAAATAATACTAGATTTGTCAAGATATTTTAGTGTCGGTTTGTCAAGATTTATAAATAATTAAATATTATTTATAATTATATATTTCAATGGATTCATAAGTATTATCTATTTAATTATCACTCATCTCTATTTTTCAAATTTATATTTTTTATAAATTCTTTCCAAAGAGGCTTATACAATGGATCATACTTCTTGTTAAAATTATATAAGTACACCATATAACACGAAATTAACTAATCACACAGTATGGGAATATTAATAATAATTGAAATAACAATTAATCACAGAAATTTTGAAGCCGCATAATGAAGGCTTACTTTCTTTGACCATCGTCTCCTCTCTCTCTCTCTATCCATATTTTTGTATCTATATGTGGGATGTGCATATATGTATATTTCTATTTCGGGATTCAAATATCGAGTTTCTCTTCAAGAAAGCCTCTACTTTCTCGTTCTCCTCTCTTATCTAAACTTGAATCCGTAGTGAAAGA
>CAIGRN010122318.1:0-11560 GCA_903798345.1 Fraxinus anomala | reverse complement strand
GATCTCGAGGCTGCAGTTTGCCTTTGCACTGCCATTAAAGCTACGGTTTTGGGCATTAACCTTAATGTACCAGTTTCTCTCAGCTTGTTGCTTAACTACTGTGGAAAGAATGTCCCATCTGGCTTCCAGTGCGCATAAACCAACACCATTTTGCTTCCATTTCGAGTATTTTCAAGTCTTTCGATATGTTTCTATCTTTGTTTTTTTCATATTTCGTGATGAGATTTCTTAAGGGTATTTGTTGATGGGAGTCAGTTCTAAGGTTTTTGGCTATTCCGTTGATTAAATGCAAGATTCGACAACATCTGATATTGTATCCTCTTTGATTTAGCAATAAACTTAATTGCGTTTGACAATCAGTAACAATTTTAGTTGTTTATATAGTTTTCGAACTAGCACGAATGACGGAATTTATTGGAATATTCATGGCAACAAACTAACTTGTCGCCCTTTTAATTTTTCACGACATATATATTGCGACGACATTATGACTACATATATTGTGTTGCTATTCTGTATTTTTTACATCAAACAAATAGTGTCTTGAATTTGTTAACGCGATAAATGACCAAAAGTCATCGCAGAACACATTCCGTGACACATATAGCGCGACAATACCCGCAACAAACATAGTGTAGTCGCTAAATTACTTTTGCAACAAAATCTCAATTTTTGCGACAACATTTTTTTTCGCGAAATCATTATTTTTTGTAGTGGTTTCACGTGTATGAAAGTAGAGGAATCTAGTTTCGGCTATATGAAAACATGGGAATAAAGGGAATGATTAAAACATAGGAAAAACTGAGACAAAAATGAGGAAAACAAAGAAAGGAGAATAACATGAGTTTTTCTATCTTCGTAAGATTTCTTACACAATTCTCATTACACTATTAATGCATATTTTTGCTACTTATACAAACTTTAAAACATATTGCAAATTACATTTTTAGCCCTCATTTGTTTTATAAATTTGTTTGTCGTTTCTACTAAAAATACATTACACACTAACAAAATTAAACTAAAACAATATGCGTCCAAAATTACTGGGAGACGTATGAAAACTCAATCTACTAAAATTAAATTTATTATAGAACTAACATATAATGAAAATTTGTAGGTCAAATATTTCATGCGATCTGTCATGTCCATTGCATACAACGATATATCCTAGAAAAACAAATATGCTGAGACAAGACATTACAACATTTTAGCATCTTTGCAGGTTAATAGAGAAAACAATTTATTCACATGATCATGTGCTTCAATAATGGCGCAAAACATTAGTTGTTCAGGTTTAATTAAAAACAAGTTACTAATTCATTTATTTTTTCTTGGGCCTCCCATGCCTATAAGGTGTGGTATGGGAGAATATATATACATACACTGCCCAATTGATAAATGTCAATAGAAAACAGGAGAATTACTTTAGTATACGAGTATCTTTCGGAGATGGGTACATCTAAAATTTACATTTATTCAATATGTTTGATATGCTATATTACGAACAAGCATATCATTTGTCGCTCTTATGTAATTCGGTTCAATCTAAACTAAAAATATGAAGTTCGACCCAAACTATACTTAGAGAGGGGGGGTTGAATAGGTGATTATGCGTAATTAAAAATTTAATAATTAATTAGCAACAAATCACTATTAATTATCTCTAGATGATTAATCATACAATTCAATTCTTCCTATGTTGAAATACCGTAATTATGAAAGCAATAAATAAATACAAGAATTGATCACAGAGAAATTCCAACTGGGTAAAAACTCCAAACACTTTGCCAATCAACAATCAACTATAAACAAATTAAAACTTACAGTCCGCTGACTCAACTATCAGTAGTACTTTCTGACCTCCTGACGGTAATTCCCACAGCTATCTTGGATTTCATGTTTCTGCACCAACTCTCAATTGCAGTTTTCAAAGCCATCATGGATTGTACGATCCTGCAGTAACTCCCGACTTCGTGAATTCGTCTATCTCCTGTGGATTAAAGAAGAACTCCACATTCTTCAACGACTGGAACTCCACTCACCTTCCCTTGTTTTTCAAAATTCTGACAGATATATAGGAATCAACAGTTTGGTATTTGGATTGTGAATTTGATATTTTAACCGCAAATAGCCAATCACAGAACGAATGTTGAAAGCTAATTTGATGAAGATGATATGAATAGAATGTGTTTTCTCAATGTTCAACCTTGTCAAAATCGTTTAGAGGCGTTTTGATATTTATATGTAGGTTAAGGAATGAATGGACCAGATAAAAAGCATTTAAAAAGTGAATTAAAATTTCTCCGGATAACCCTATCACTTGAGCGAGAGCTAGGCGATAGAGCGAAATCCTGGCGATAGACGGGCGACACAGTTTCTGTTTCTGGTGCTCGAGCTAAATCTTGACGACAGTCTAGCGAAATTTCAGTGCCGTTTTTCCTTCTTTTCCATTCTCAAACCCTAGACCAAATATAACTCAATTTCTACTAATTGNGATAGAGCGAAATCCTGGCGATAGACGGGCGACACAGTTTCTGTTTCTGGTGCTCGAGCTAAATCTTGACGACAGTCTAGCGAAATTTCAGTGCCGTTTTTCCTTCTTTTCCATTCTCAAACCCTAGACCAAATATAACTCAATTTCTACTAATTGCACATTACTCCTTGACTTTTACAACATATTAATTTTAGTCACTTTTGTTCACAGACTTGTCAATTACATCAAATATCTAACAAACTCCCCATTTGACATTCTGTGACAAAATTACAATCTAAAGTCAAGGTAGTAGTGAAATAGAATCACAGACTCAAAGACTGACACAATAACTGTCTTGATTGATTTCTGCCTTTTATTTATCAAAACATGTTTCCTGAAATAGACAGCTCAAATACCCAGAGTAAAATGTATGTGAAACATTACTAAGTGTAAAAGCAATTCAAACAGTTAAATCAAGCAGTACACAATGTAAAAGTGATTTAATTAGTTAATAACTCATAATGCATCTTTTTAGTTTCATATTATAAGCTAAATTAAGACGTAATATCAATGCAACCCGACATACTAAAATGAAACATTGATACTACAAAGCATCAAAACGTAATCTAATAATACTGAAATTATTATTGAATCAAAAGTTTTAGATATATCATGTCAAGTCAAAATCATCATATTTCCACTTTCAACTCTATCAACAAAAATACAACTCTCCCTTTTTGTCATAAAATGACAAGGATGACGTAGAATCAAAAATTAACATAAAAATACTTTGCACCTTTTTTTATCTTTTATGTGAACAGTAACATAGAATAAGTCAAAAATACTGTTGTGAACATGCACAAAAATAAGCAATGAACAGTAAACCCTCTCACATACTGAGTTCAATTTATCATGGAGTAAATTATTTAAGTGACTCATATGTGTAAAGTGTCACTAATCCTTTGAAAATAGGACCTCGGACCTTAAATTTGTGAGAAATGACACGCTAAATATCACTGTCAATAAATTTATTCCCCTACTTATGAAAGTTAAACCATTTAAAACACATTAGAACCTACAACGTAAAGCTCATTATGAATGAAAGTACTTTTTCTCCCCATGAGCATGAGTGAAATGTTTTATTTCACATCATTAAATAAACGAAGCTCATTATTATTTTTCTCGTTTTAAGTTCAGCCTTTTCTTCATTAAGCGACTAAAATAACTCCTGTAGCGAGCTTTAGGCCGGTTAACCCAAATCAGTTGACCATAAACATTAGGTTATGAAAAACCCTACAGGCTTAATTGTTCGAGTCAAATTGGTTTCGAAGAAAAACATAAGATATTGAGCTCTCTTTTTTTTTTAATTCTATTTTTTTTTAAATACTAGAGATAAACTTGAGTTTAGATCTAATACATACGGTCAATTCATGTTCAAAGTCACTTTACTAACATGTGATTATCATCTCAAATCTCACACACGCGGTAGAGTCCCACTAACAATATCATAGTGTGTGAATTGAAGATGGTACATAAAGACTCCTATACTAAGTACTTCATGAATAACCTAAACCAGTAATAGAAATTATAATATAGCTTATCGATTAGCCCCATGCTTGATCGCAACAAACAAATTCAAGTATATCATATGTTAAGCTATAAAAGCAACTTCCACTTTTGTATTTTTCAAATTTTCATCATTTTTTTTATTGTTTTGTTTTGTGGAATTTAAAACCAGAATGCACGAAACACACAAAAAAATGACAACACGCACTAAATAAAAATAAAAAGAAATATTAGTCATGCATAAATCAATGTCACATAATGGTAAAGAACGAGCATGCCTAAAAAATACCTAATCAATGAGGTACAGAAACACCAATAGCCGTCCGAAGAAATTCAAATCTCAGACTATTTAATGGCTTGATAAATAGGTCAGCTAATTGGTTCTCTATAGAGATGTGCTCAAGAGTTACAACACGGGTTTCTACAAGCTCTCAAATAAAATGATATCGTATATCAATATGTTTGGTTCGAGAATGTCTAATGAAATTTTTGGAAATATTAATGGCACTAGTGTTATCACAAAATATAGTCATAGTACCCTGTTTAATACCATAATCACTCAACATATATTTCATCCAAAGCAGTTGAGTGCAGCAACTTCCTGCTGCTATATATTCGGCATCTACCGTGGACAATGAGATATAATTTTGTTTCTTACTCATCCAGCGACAAGATTAAGACCAGCATAAAAAAAAGCCTCCAGAAGTACTTTTTTTTATCATCGACATTTTCCGCCCAATCGACATCGAAATAGCCAGCAAGATCAAGAGTAGAGTTTCGAGAGTACATGATCTCATAATCAACGGTACCATTTATATATCTAATGACACGTCGCATGGTGCTCAAATGGGATTCATTGGGATCAGCCTGAAAATGCGCACAAATCCTTACACTAAAGGCTATGTCAGTCTATTAGCAGTGAGATAAAGTAAACTAGCTATCATACCTCTGTATAGTGTCTGATCAACATGCTTACCTGTAGGATCATGGCCTAACTTGACACTGGTGCTCATGGGGGTTCCAATGTATTTCTTACTGTCTAATCCAAAGCGCATGACAAGATTTTTTGTATACTTCTATTGAGATATGAACAGCCCATCATCAGTTTTCGAATCAAAGTTGTCTAAATTTTCTCTATCTCTCAGAACATAGCACTTGCTGCCAAACACACGAAAGTACTGATAGTAAGCCATTTACCTTTCCAGATCTCATATGGTGTCATATCAATTTTAGGTCTAAGATAAACCCTGTTAATGATGTGACACACAGTGTTGATGGCTTCTCCCCAAAAATACATAACTAGTCCCTTAACATGAAGCATGACTCTAACCATTTCTTGAAACACGTGATTTTTTCTCTCAACTACCCCATTTTGTTGTGGAGTGATCGGCGATGAGAACTCATGCTGGATTTCCTCCTCTAGGCAAAAGTTCTCAAGATTCAAGTTTTCAAACTCTTTTCCATGATCACTATGAATTCTTGATATGGTAATGTCTTTTTCATTTCTAAACCTTTTGCACAATGATATGACAAGACTAAACACTTCAAATTTTTCTCTCAACAACTCAATCCAAGTATATCGAGAGAAGTCGTCAACCACAACCAAGATATAACATTTACCACAGAGACTCTCAATCCTAGATTATCACATTAAGTCCATATGGAGTAATACAAGTGGATTGCTTGTCAATATTTTAGAAGTTTGTTTATGAGATACTCTAAGTTGTTTACCGTGTTGAAATGGACCACATAGTGTGTTATTATATTTTCAAGCTTAAGTAAACCGTTAACAAGTTCCTTCTTGGCGAGTTTAGACAAACTCTTATAGTTCATATGACCAAGGCGTGGATGCCACAGTTCGGTTACATCAATCTTGGCACTACTGCACACGTAGTTGGAATTAAGAAAAACTTCATAACAATTGTCTGAAGTTCTTACACCTTCAAGGACAATGTTACCAGTAGAGTCATACACATTACACCTTTTCTAGACAAAACTAACCTCAAAATCAGCATCGCATATTTGACTAATGCATAGCAAGTTAGATTTTAACCCTTTCATATAAAACACATCTGAGATAGCAGGCAATCCAGATATATAAATGACATATTTACCTAGGATGGTGCAGTAGCCCCATCTTCAAAAGGTAACTACACCACCATATCAATCATCGAGAAAAGAGAACAAGGCTTTGTCACCACGCATATGCCTAGAACATGCACTATCAAGATATTACATAGATTTATTTTGAGCTTTAAGTGCAACGTGAGCAACATAACAATTCAGCTGATCATCTGACTTAGAAAGGTCACTCTTCTTAACCTAAACCTTCTTAGAAGTAAAAGTGATTCTAGTTAACTGAGTCATCATCTCAATAAATGGCTAACCTAATTGGCGAGAAAGTTAACCTTACTTGAGAAATCCTGACTTTTATTTCTAGTCGCGAGTTTATGAAACCATTAGTACTTTCTGACCTCCTGACTACAATTTTCACAGCTCTCCTGGATTTCGTGCTCCTGCACTAACTCCCAGCTACAGTTTTCAAAACCTCCTGGATTGTATGATCCGGTAGCAACTCCCGGCTTCGTAAATTCGTCTATCTCATATAGATCAACGAAGAACTTCTCGTTCTTCAACGACTGAAACTCCAATTACCTTTCCTTGATCTTCAGAACTCTGAAAAATATGTAGGAAGCAGCATTTTGGTATTTGGATTGTGAATTTGATGTTTTTATCGCCAATAGCTAATCACAGAACGAATGTTGAAAGCTAATTTGATGAAAATGATATGAATAGAATGTGTTTTCTCAATGTTCAATGACAAGTGTGTTTTACACACTTATTTTGGTTCACAAACATGGATAATTGTCAATAAATATGGTGAAAATTAGGAGATAAATGGGAAAATGACTAAAATGGAAGAAAATCAAAATACAGGGACCAATGTGTAAATAACTAAAAGATAACCTAGAAGAGGATTTGAAGATGTGAAGATGGCGAGATCAAATTGATCAAAGGAATGGAACATTGGAAGAAGAAGAAGATGAAAAAAGGTTCAATTGTATCAAATACAAAGTTCGGGGACTGAAATGCAAATACTCAAAAGTTATGTCAAACCTCAAGATGAATATTTGAGAGTGTTATGCATCAATTGGATGAGGAAAGAAGCCAAATGGATGAAATATAGTCCAAGTAATATCACATATTAACTTCCAGCCGAAAAAGTTATGCTTCGAATTTTCAGTCTCAGTTTGAGACCCATTTTTGGTATAGGAAATGTTTGAATTGGAAAAGTTATATTTCAAGAAGATTTGTATTCCTTTGGGTCATCTTTCCAAAATATTTTGAATCACCTCAATCGAATATTAGGAGAGAAAGATATGACCAAAATATTGAAAAATGTCCGATGAAAAAAAGTATACCTATGCAGCCGCATATGTATAATTTAATGTGACCGCATAGTGCATTCCAGATCTAAAATTGATGGTTGGACGTCCTTCTATGTGACCGCATATAAATGTACTATGCGACCGCATAGTACAAACTTTTGGCGAGATTTTCTTTCCTTTTCCAATTGAAACTCTACTTTAGTAATAAAATTTTAGGCATCCTATATATACCAAACTCGACCAGACCAAGGGGAAAGGAGATTTTACAAAGGTTTTGTGAACAGAAAAGAGGAATAACGTGAACATCAACTCCAAGAACACGAAAATTCAATTCAAGATTTATGGAGGTGATGTCGTTTTTTATTTATTTTTCTGATTTTCCTCTTCACAATATGCTAGGCTAGATTTCTTCTGTGCTAGGATTACTATGAAACTTGTATTATGAATTTATGACTCAAGATTTTATCTTTCACATTCAAAGTACGTTTTTAATTATTGAATGATTGACATGGACTTACTTTTCACTACAATTACTTGAGCAATAATTGTATGAATATTGTGGCTTGTTTTCCTCTCCAAAGATGGAAAATAAGTTAGATATAGTGTTAATTGTCGTAGAGTCCGATTGACATTCAAACACGTTTGCAATTATTGAACGATTTTTATGGAATTATCTTCTTTACAATTATGTGCAAAATAATTGTATGAATATTGTGGCTTGTTTTACCCTCGAGAGATGGAAAATAAGTTAGACATAGTGGATAGAAATATACCGCTACACTTTATGTGATCTTTAAGTATTCACAAATCTATTAATGCATTTTTATTTGTTCACATCCATCATAAAAATATAGTTGGGTCATATGTAAAAATACGTTTAATTCTACTCGAGAGAAATTGTTAAACAAATCAAGAATTTTGATATTCATAGTTAAATCGTTTCGTCAAATTTAAAAGTTCGAGTTAAAGAGGATTAATATAAGGGGATTCAGAATCGTAGTAAATTCATCATACATTCGAAAAACCCAAATTACATTCAACGTCAATTGCATTCAGTTTAGTTAAATCATTCATCCTAACATAATTAGGTTCATTTAATTATAATTGCATCAAAACGACAATTCAACTTCATTATTTCGGTTAAGATCACGTTAATTAGAATTAGAACTAATCAATTCCTGTAGGAACGATACTAGGACTCAAAATCTATTTTATTACTTGTTAACGGTACACTTGAACATTCTACCTTGTCAAAACCGTTTAGAGGCGTTCTAATATTTATATGTAAGTTAAGAAATGATTGGGCCGGATAAAAAGCCTTAAAAATGAATTAAAAATTCTCTGAATAACCCTGTCGCTTGAGCGAGAGCTGAGCGCTCGAGCGAATACTGGCGATAGGTGGGCGACACAGTTTCTGTTTCTGGTGCTCGAGCCAAATCTTGACGACAATCTAGCGAAATTTCAGTGCAGTTTTTTCTTCTTTTCCATTCTTGAACCCTACCTAACATAACTCAATTTCTACTAATTGTACATTACTCCTTACAACATATTAATTTTAGTCCTTTTTGTTCACAAACTTGCCAATTACATCAAATATCAAACATAAACTAATCTACTACCAAAAATATGTTTATGCGATTTTACATTTGAACTATGTTGCACTTAGTAGATTAAAGAAAGATGAAATATAGACTTTCAACAATTTTTGAACGAAAAGAATTTACTTTTCTCTCTGTATCTAACATAGATACATTATGCATAAGTTTTCAAATTCAACAAAATTGCTTCGTAAAAGTAGTTCTGTTTTCAGAATCAAATATTCGTAGTTTCATGTGATGTTGAAATGTTTATTTTCCATGATATTAATTTGTTTTATTTTCCAGATGTTTTGTAGTTATTTCCATAATAGTTTTATTGTTTAATTAGTATACATTCTTTCTTTTTAGAGTTATTGGCAATCTATATAGAAGATTGCCCCTCTCTAAATTAATAGACTGAAAAATAATATCAATTGCTCAAATTTCATACATTGTTTCAGTCCATTGATTATAAAACGGTAAAAAAATAAACAATACTGAAATTAGTGACACAAAAAAATCAAACAAAACCAGAATTAGTGAGAAAAAAATAAAAAATTCAAAGCTATCTTGGAAATTGAAACCCCATATTACTAAATAGAGGAAGGTACAACAAACAGTTAAATATGGCAAAACTAGAAAAAAAATCAAAGAAACAGACATTACTATGATTTTCTTTTTTTGAACTTTCGAAGAGAAACCTTGGGAAACTGGTATTTTGGTTTTGTTTTCTGTAGATTAAACTAATCTTGTTCTGTTTAGGTAAATATAACTGTAGTAATAGGTTTAGTAGGTAAAAAATCTTCTCATAATAATCGAATTAATCCGGGCGCCATGACGCCCATGCCCGGGGCTAAGGGCCCGAGCAATCTGCCCGAAAAATAATTTTTTTTTTATTTTTTCATCCCAAACTCTTCTTCAAGTCCAATACCCAATTTTCAATTCCCAATGGGCTTCCAAAATAGAACTTCAAATTGACATAAGACTCCAATAGTATTCCAAACTTGAATTCTCATTGACATGCACTTCAATTAGAATTCTTCAATACTTCTAAAAAAGAATTCAGGTCACACCCAAATTCTAATAATCTTCACCTTGTCACGAATTCCACCAACGAATGAACTGATTTCTTCAGCAATAACCAAAAAATTAATTTCTCCAACAAAACACAACACTCCACATCGTCCAATAAATCCAAGCACTACTTTTGCAGAATTATCACATATTCCAAAAAAAGCATAATGATTCTATAATTTACCAAAATAGGTTGTAACACACCCCAAAGCAGAATCAAATCCAAATGCTTTTAAAGAAGACCCCTTAATAGATTGTACACCTCCTACTCCACTTAAAGCATCCTCAACAAAATCAGCATCAACATACCTTTTACCACTGGGTCATTCCCTAGCAATTGAATACAATGACGCTACAGGTGATGGTGGCAAAGCGATATTATCCATATCTCTTGAACTCCATTGAACTGTATTTTTCAAATCCGACCATTTACGAGCTCCTAAAGGTATTATACCAAACAAAATGTTCACCACGGTACTAAACGTGTGCTTATTGACTCTTCTAAATTTTGCATGACCCTACATGATGTATAACTGAGACATTTTCTGTCTCTTCAATACAACTTGGGCACCTATACAAACCTTCAAAACTCCATCTCTACCAGAAAACTCATAACCTTTTGAATCAAAGATAGACAACGAGATGAGATTCTTCTTCAAATTCGAAATATCTCGAACCGGCCAAGTGTTCTAATTGTCTCATCCAATAGTTTCAATATGACCGTACCAATTCCAACAACCCGACAATGTACGTTGTTTCCCATAACCATGACACCTTTGGAAACAGTTTTATGTGTAGTAAACAAATCCTTATTAGGACACATATCGAACACACATGCTGAATCAAGAATCAAATCCTCCTCTGGTTTAGACTTGACGTCAGAAATAGCCAAGAGTCTCCATCAATGCTCTCCGCGAGGTCTGCTTCGCCTAAGTATCTGATTGCTTCCCATATCGACTTGCAGCCAACCTTTCTTTATTCTGCAATTTATAGCCATCCTTTTTCATGTGCCCCTTCTTCTTGCAATAGTTACAAATCTGATTACTGAACTTAGACTTCGATATGCCCCTTTTAGAATCACCATAAGTAACCAGGCCTTCTCCATCCCTAGCCTCATAAACCAAATGCTTCATCTTTTCTTCTGAATATAAAGTATGACACACCTCCTCTATGGTGAGAGTATCACGACTATACAAGATCGTGTCTCTAAATGAAAAAAACAAAGCGGGCAATGAACACAATAAGATTAAGGCCAAATCTTCTTCATAATACTCTACTTCCAAAGTTTTCAAATCAACGACGATCTCTTTAAATACCGCCAAGTGATCTTCTAATGATCCTCATTCTTCCATTCGATGAGAGTATAAACGCTACATGAGGTTAAACTTGCTTGTCAGACTTTTAATCATGCACAATTGTTCTAACTTCAACCATAGAGCAGCTGCCAAAACCTTCTTCAAAACGTCCTGAAGAATAGTATT
>CAIGRN010122315.1:0-18804 GCA_903798345.1 Fraxinus anomala | reverse complement strand
GACATTTGGACAGCTTGGATTGCAGATCTGATCGTTGGAGTTCAAGAAAAAGCAAAGGAGTTTGCAGAAATCATCAAAGGTATTATTTCTATCACAGTTTCTATCTAAATACAAAGCAGATCCGTGTATGGGAATTGAAAATTGCTTATTTTCCGCTGCGCATGTTTAAGTAGATTCCCAACAAGCATTTCATAAGTAAAATAACTAGCTAATTTTACAGATATTCCATGTGCACTACATCCGATATACTTTGGTTGTTGGAAGGAACTGTATTCATTGTATTAGTATTAACCGTTGCTAATAATGCTAATGTACGTTCAGATGTTGACGACGATACATTAGCATTAAGGTGGGTATCGACAGTCGTCTAACATCCGTATCCAATCTTTGGACATACAATTCATACATTTCACTTAACGAATTCTCTATATTACAATATGTTCAGTACCGAACTTTTCAAAAGCTTGTTTTCTAGTAGATGATTTTGTAATAAAGAGTGGTGTGATCCTAATTTTGTTGATTTGAACGCTAATATTTTTTAACCTATCTTACACGATTAAATTAAGTATATGACAAACAGAACAAACGTGAAAAAGAAAACCACCAAAATGAGATTAAGATTTCGACATAAATTAGTAATTATCGTTTTATTAAAAAAAAAATGCATTGTCAAAAGTAAAACTACGAATTTTATTCTCACAGCGAAATTATTCGATAATACACATTATAGCATTAAGTATATTATTAGCATCTCGAGACAATTCGATTAATTTAAAAACAACAATTATTTTATATATTATCCACAATTGATTATATGGCGAGTAGTTGCAGCTATGTAGCCTCGTTTGATTACTACCCTCCCACAAGTCAGATGTAAAAGATATAACACGATCATATTTGCGTAAATCATGTATTAGCGACTTTTTTCCTTTTAGGAAAAGACCAATTCAATTAGAACGAAAATGTTTATACAAATTGTGGTTGAAGATATTCTTTTATGAAATTGGTGTCATGTTTGCTTTCCAATAAGCTAAGTGACTGCTAAGCACTTACCATGAACTTGATCGTTTCCTCATGACATTTTTTTATTTGAGTATACCCATATGTTAAGTGTACTAGAACTGTATCGGCAGAACCAAATTGGAGCCGAGCCTATGAGGATGTTTGATTTCCATTTTTCCCAAAATACGTTTTCTTGTTCTTTTCAACCACACATTTTTCATTAAAACAATATTACACGCAAATAAAAAAAAAATTCCTTCTGTTTTAATCACACATTCTCCATCAATCTACTACTACAAAATACATTCTTCAAAATAACGTGGCTAAAACACCCCCTATATAGGATTCTTAGTTCCATGTTTGGTCGAACATTTCACATAATATATATCCAGGTAGGTAGTTTCAATATCCTTTAGCCATCAGATTCTTATTTTATGGTACCTGCATACCAATTTAGATTCCGCCACCATTTTCTACGTGACCCTAACACTTCATAGTTTGTTTCATTCTTCATTTACCAATTGCACCTACTACATACGATTCTTTTTTTCATCGATGTCATCCAAATTAATTGGATCAGTACTCCTATGCACATCTTCCTTGCCCAAATTAATGGGAATTGGAATGTTATTAAGATCACTAAAATCATTGTTGAACATAGAAGACGTAGTAGGATATGCACTTTGAGGTGTCAATGGTGTGTTTAAGTCAACGCTGCTAAGCAGACCTCAACGTTCTCCAAATAATTATTGTTATCTATTGGACTTGTAAAGTTAACATACCAAGTCTTTGTTTGACAATCATTATTTTTAAACTTTTTTTTCTACATAACTATTTTTAACAAAATATTCACACAATAAAATTGTCTACAATATATTCAAAAATGTTTCATACTTTTTAACTACGCATTCTCTTAAAATCATTATTCAAACCTTTTTGTTTTCCAAAAAAAATGGTTGTTGAACATGGGTTAAATTAGAATTTGAAACTCTCACGAAAAATCGGAGGATTAATCAAGTAAGCAAGTACTATCAATCTAGATCTAAGAAGATCGACTAAAAAAAGCACTCGTTTGATAAAGATTTAGCCCATGTTTGACACTCTTTTTTTCTCATTCTATTTCTCTTTTTTTTTCTCTATCTTCATTTCAACCACACAATCTATCAATAAAATAATATTACACATAAATCCAAAAATTCTCATTACTTTTTAACCACACAATCTTCCATCAATCAATATTTCAAAAATTATTTTTAAAACAAAATGAGTGTCAAACATGAGCTTATTGAGAAGTGATATTTTGAAAGTGTTCTTCGTGAACATATGGTCAAAAGGTACGAAAAATTAAGAAAAGATGTGAAAAATATTATTTTAGGTAAATGTATTATTACTGTTAAAAAGAGAATAGAGCATTTTTAAATTAAGCGAGACAAATTCTTCATACACTCCAACAAGTTTTCTATTTTGACTTTTCATTTTACTTTTCTCAAGAAATACTTATTGATAGAACTTCATATTTTATCTAATATAATTTTTTATACGTCAATTGGCCAATCAATTTAAATATGACCTTTGTTTTTAGTGATTAAAAATAGATTTTTAGCTCTTATTTGGTCTCCATTATTTTTAAAATATATTTTCTCCCACTTATTTTCAACAACACATTTTTCAATAAAATAATATTACAAGCAAATTTAAAATTTTTCCTTATCTTTTAGTCGTACATTCTCCATTAAAATACTATTCCAAAATTCATTTTGGATAAAAAAAAATGGTGCTCAAACACACTTGTATATTTTGATAAAAGTTGATAAAATTCGCTAGTCCCGTAAAATTTGTGGTTAAAACTAGCTTTTAATTTTAACTTAAATCAAAATTTTAATTTCTACCAAATAGAGTAATGATTTGTTTGAAAAGCTTAAAAAGTATAGTATTAAAATATATGATTTATTAAATACAATAAAGTTAAATTCACTAATGATCACCCAACTCCATACTTAGTGTTACATTGTCCAATTTGATTTTGTTTCACCGTGACTACCCAATTTTATACTTAGTGTCACATTGACCACCCAATTTAATTTTATTTCATCATGGTCACCTAACTTCATACTGAGTTTCAATCAAGCCATCCGATAACTTTTAGCCCTGTTTGATCCACATTATACAAAAAATCATTTTTTTTAAAATTCATTTTCAACCACACATTTTTCAATAAAATAATATTTTCCATGACATCAAAAACATTTCCTTATTTTTTAATCACACATTCTTCATTAATCTACTATTCTAAAGTACATTCTTCCAAAATATTATGGCTCAAACATATCCTTATTTTAATATAATCAAATTGGGAGTCAGATATGATACTAACTATAAAGTTAGGTTGCCATAGTGAAACAAAATCAAATTGAATAGTTAATGTAACACTAAGTATAAAAGTTAGCTGGTCGTTCGTGGATTTAACCCAATGCAATAATTGTACATTAAAAATAGAGAGTGAGTCTAGCTTTCTGAGCGCATGTTTGGTGGGAAATTAAATTAAATTTTTTTGTAGATTTTGATAAAAGTTAATGAAATGTATGATTAAAAACTTGTGGATCCCATGAAATATATAGTAAAAATTAATTGTTGACTTTAACTTAGAACATGTTTGAACCCCCATTTTATTGTAAGATTGTATTTAGAAATAGTAAATTGATAGATAATGTATGATTAAAAAGCAAGGAAGTTTTTTAGGTTTGAATGTAATATTATTTTATTGAAAAATACGTTGAAAAGAAAAGAAAGAAAAGAAAAATGTATTTAAAAAATAACGGGGATCAAACAATGGTTTGAATTAAAATCTAAATTTCGAGTTAAACCTACTATCTATTTTTTTTAAAGTTAAATTAACGAGTTTCTTGAAATTCATTTTTAAGTATTGACACCGATGTTATTAAACTTAGCTCGAACTGGGAACTTGGTGAATCGCGGACTTGCTCACGCAAGACTACTCTAGTTGAAGGCAAGTGACCCAATCAAAAATCAGGCTTTCACAGGGTCAACCAACAGTTTTAATTTAAATTGTTGGCCCAATTTGGCCAAATTTTAAAATTGTTTTTAAAAAGTTTTTGCGTCCATGTTTGTTTGACAAAAAAATAAAGTTTTAAATTGTGAATTTTTACAGAATATGTGGTTAAAAATATGATTTTTTTTTAAATTTATGTACACAATATTTTATTGTGTAAATATGTGATTTAAAATTAATATGTAGAATAAAGAGTTTTGAAATAATGATCGTTAAACACGAGCTAAATAATCAAAATCAAAACGATTAATACTATTTATCATCATATGATGAAATATCTATGATATAATAAATTATCATCTCCCACATTTCTCTTTCTCCTGTCACATCTCTCATAAAAATTGAATTTTCAATTCTCGTTATAATATAGATTGTCACATCTCTCATAAAAATTGAATTTTCAATTCTCGTTATAATATAGATTATCACATTATCGATATTTTATTATCATAATGATAAATAATATTATTTTGGACAAAATTTCCTCCCAAGTTCCTTTTCCCCAAGCCCAAACAATCGGAAACATTTTTAATTGTTCTCTCTTCCATCTTCCGTGCCAAACACCCCCTAATCGCGAATTCCCACGTACTGATTTTCCTTTCCTTTGCTTCAATTCCAACGCTCCATTCCAAATTCGAATTTCAAATTCCGACACAAAGCAAGGGGGACGAAACTCTACTGCACCACCGCCGCTGACTCCACCAATTGTAATCAGAAATGGCGGAGGGGAAAAAGAAGCAGCCAATGAGCCTCAATCAACTCCATAATCGAATCCTTTTAGATCTATCCGCTTCTCACACCAAGAACAAGCCCGTTCCCCGCACTTCCTCTTCTTTATTCCCTGGTATTTTGTACATACTGGCTTACGTTTATATGTATTTATGTTGGTATTCGTAGATATTTCTCGCGTTCTTATCTATTAATTGTTTCTTTTGTTTTTAAATTTCAGGGAAAATCGAAGTGGATGATAGTGCTCAATCAACTGAAAACGAAGGCGTTCCTGGATTCTCTGGGATTATCAATTTCGGTTCCGATTCTCTCCATACTCCTGCTCTTTCTACTGGTAAAGTTTTTTTTTCCTTCCTGAAATAAGAAAATAAATCAGAATAAATAATGTTCATTTTATTTTTATGAGTTTTATATGCATTATGTATTTGCACTGATTGTGTTTCGAAAGTTGTAGTGAACGATGATGAATCCGAGTTGAAACTCGAGGACTCCTCAGTGAACGAACATGAAGACGTTCCAAATATGTTCGCGGGCATTGTTTTGTCAGATTCCCCATCTCCCACTCTTGGTATATTATGCGCTCATCTGTAAATTTTTGGGTTTACTACAGTATACTTCACGTCGGTTGACTGAATTTTCATAAATACAGAAAGGGAAGCAGATAAACAATCAAAGATATATGTAAAAACTTCTGCAGGAAGCAGCAACTCTAATTTTTATCCTTCAATTGGTACTCTGTGTGTGTGTGTGTGTGTGTGTGTGTGTGTGTGTGTGTGTGTGTGTGTGTGTGTGTGTTATTGCTAAATTCAGTTTACTGTCCCTCATTTATGAGTATATGAATTGGGGTTTAATTTTGCCACATGAGAGGTATTAATCTTAATAGTTTTCATAGGTGAAATGGAAGTAAAGGAAAAAGTACAGAGTAGCAAGGTTTGTCAAAAATATGACAATGCTTTGGAGAGCAATCCTACTTTTTTCGACGTTACTGATAATCATTCTAAGTTTCCAGGTATGGAATTTTTATAATTCTCTGCGTTTATACGTGTTAGTTGTTTATAATATTGTAAAACCAGATGAGGTTTTATACTTCTCTCTTTTCTTTATTTTCCTTGTATGTAAATTTCTTTCTTTTCATTTTTAAAATATAAGTTAATGTTTTCACAATTGGTAGAATTTGAATTAACCCCTGCAATTTGAAAAATAGCAAAATCTGAAAAGAAGACTGCATCTGAGTGAAATTCTTCTATTTCAGGCAATTCTGATGTTGATTCCAGTCTTCCAGGTATTACCGAATCTTCCTGAATCCGCCATATCCTGAAACTTACAATACAATATCTTTTGATATTAATGTATATCTTATCGTGGAGTTTGTGGATTGATAAATAGCAGAAGATGAAAAACAAATGAAGGTGAAGATAAAAGGAAGGCGCCGGCTTTGCAAAATTTCAAAGAGTGAAAACAATGATAATGAAGAAAAGACATTAATTGAGAAGGAAGAGCCTGCATTCACTGGGATTTCGGATTTTGATTCACCTCCCCAGGTGAAAAAGGTATATGAGAGCACTGGAAATGAAATTAGGGATATTCTAAATGATTTGAGCTCAAGGCTTGAGCTTCTTTCTGTAGAGAAGAAAAGTGTTCCCAGGAAAGTAGATTTAATTGAGGATTTTAAGGATTCGGTGAGGACATCTTATAATGTGGATGCAAGAGAGGAAATTCCAGAATATAGGAGGTCTGATTCTTTCCTTTCACAGTCAGCCAATTCCTCATCGGATTCAACTAAGATGTCAAAGACTGGATGTTCTGTTGTGAACGAATGCCAAAAGAAAAATTGTTTGGGTACTGATTCTGATGATGGTGATTTTGTTGGTAAAGTCAATAGAGCCAAGAATCATGTAGAAGGGCTGAAAAAGAATGAATTCATGAGGGTGGGTGTGAAGTCTGTATCTGTAAACCAATCTCTTGCTTTCAATTTCAAAAGAGAAGAGGACAGTGATAGTGATTGTGTGGTTTTGAGTGAAGGGAACAATGCCAAACGAGCAGATCTGAGGCAAGGGATGTTTACTCAGGTGTCTGATGATAAATCTGAGGAAATTAATATATTGGACGATCGTGTGGATGACTTCATTTTGAGTGGTTTGAAGGGTACTTACAGGTTACATAGTAAAATTGCAAAAATGCTGTATCCTCATCAGCGTGATGGTCTGAAATGGCTTTGGTCCCTTCATTGTAAGGGCAAGGGCGGTATCTTGGGTGATGATATGGGCCTTGGAAAGACAATGCAGGTAGAAAAAAACTTTTAATCTGGAGTTCGGATTTGTTTTTCTTATTAATCAAGATAATCGTGTGGATAATTGATCTTTCTAGTCCTATACTATTTTCAGATTTGTAGCTTCCTAGCTGGATTGTTTAGTTCCACTTTGATTAAGAGAGTGTTGGTTGTTGCACCAAAAACACTATTACCCCATTGGATCAATGAGTTATCAGCTGTAGGGTTATCTGGGAAGACGAGGGAGTATGTTTATTATGGTTTCTTTTTATTTCTATTGAACTCGTTATCTGAAACAATATTGGAACTATAATGATCCTCCAACTTTCTCTCTCTTGCAGATATTTTGCAACTTGTCAGAAAACTCGACATTATGAGCTCCAATATGTACTTCAGGTCTTTTTTCCCTTACACTTCAGGCTCTATATACAATATAAAAGAGAAGGAGACTGCATGTTACCTCACTTTAGTAACTTGTTACTGTTTAACTGAAGGCAGTGTTGGTTTGTAGCTCATAACCTTTTTACTCATTTTAAATAAGTATTTCTGACAAGCAGATGTTCTGTTTGTGCTCAAGTAGAATTGACATAGGCAAAAGTGCAATAAGTTGTTGAGTTTTATATGATTACTTGTCTTTGTTATGAATTTTACTTGATTTAAGCTCAAATGCTCTCTTCCTTATCATTTGAAACATGTCATCTTGAAATAACTGAATAACTATTTTTGTTGTGTGCAACTTATGAAATTCACATGAAGTTTTATTTTAAATTCCATGCCAGATTAGGCAGTGAGCATTTTTTTCTTTTGGTGAAATTAGTGGAATGGATTCAGATACCCTTTCATATATTTCTCTGTGGTTCTGTGTTTTGACAAGCTACATGTTTCTGTCGTCTTTCTCACAGGACAAAGGTGTTCTTTTAACAACGTATGATATTGTGCGGAATAATACAAAACCATTATGTGGAGATTGCAATTACCTAGATGATGGAGCTGAAGATGAGATAACATGGGATTATATGATTCTCGATGAAGTATTCTTTTTACGTTACTTTTTCTTGAAAGCATAGCCACTATCTATTTCTTAAGTTATAAATTTAATCTTTTTTTCAAAATTTTAGGGCCATCTTATAAAGAATCCAAGTACTCAAAGGGCTAAAAGTTTGCTCCAGATACCTTGTGCTCGGCGCATCATCATTAGTGGCACACCACTTCAGAACAATCTTAAGGTAGTGCTTGCCTGTCCTTTTAAGGTTTTTTAGGTTTTCTAATTGATTTCAATATTTCCTTCGTTAACAGTCGACACAAGTAAATGATATATGATGTTATTGAATTGTTTCTTTTCTGTAATCCAAAACAGGAATTATGGGCCTTATTTAACTTCTGCTGTCCGGAGCTGCTAGGTGACAAGAAATGGTAATGTGGCTCTCCAGATTCAGATTGAGTTATCTTTTGAGTTGCTGTCTTCGTAAATTAATTTTTTTCTCATATTTATTGTTTCTCATAGGTTTAAGGAGAAATATGAGCACTTTATCAATCGAGGAAATGAGAAAAATGCCTCAGATAGGGAAAAGCGAATAGGTTCGGCAGTTGCAAAGGTGATAATTTTGTCCACACGTTTGAATTATTATTATTATTATTATTTTCCTTTTTTCTTTTACATTTTTTGGGAGGATGTGAACTTAGTTTTAATTTGTATGTTCGTTGGACCATGGAATCAAATTTATTTTCTTTCCTTTGAAACCTTTGTCTATGCGGTTCTTGTTGCTTCTGCTTTAGCTTGACAATTGTATAGGTCATTATGCAAACAGTACGTGGATTTGTGATAAATATCTTTTGGGTTTGCTTTTGGTGGAGTGGATAGCAATTATACGTGGAAGTGACAGTTAGTCTCTATAAGCTTCAAACTCTTGACAACTGATACTATGAAATGAACTCTTCATTCTAGTTGTCACTATAATGTGTCGTGCCCTTGTAGTTTTCAGGCCAGATTCCACATTTTAAAAATATTGCGTATTCTTTTTAACTTATTAATATGTTCTTGTGATGATTTTTGATGTAGAAATATTCTTCTGTATACCTGCTATCAGGAGTATTATTATATTGCTAGAGTCCAATATTCATAGATTGTCACCTGGAGCTGCTTCTGTTCGACAACCTGCATTAGTAAAACCATACTATACATTATCATTGCATGTGGATTTCTTCCTGTCTTATCTTCTATTTTGTTGTCGTTTGAGATTTTCATACAAAGTCTGAAGCTCAAGATATCAGTGGTGATTAGAATCGAGTTGTTTAATATGCGTTAGAATTAAGCGTTGATGATTCTTAAATCATGTCTTCATTATGGAAAGTCTTGAATGGAATACATTGCCAATTGTCTCGATATATAAATCACAACTGATTTGTTAAGATAATAATTTATATCTTAAAAAAAAGTGTGATTCTAGCATTTGCTTTAGGGATATATTTTTTTGGTAGGCAATCAAATAATTTTATTAATCAAAAAAGAATACACGGGAAGTGTATTATCAACTTAAACAANTTTGGTAGGCAATCAAATAATTTTATTAATCAAAAAAGAATACACGGGAAGTGTATTATCAACTTAAACAAGAAAGAAAAGACATGAAGTTAGGCAGCCCCTCTATAGAATTACTAGTTGCGGCATTAAACCAACTACACAAAGCTAGATAAAAGAATTCTCTAAGTTGCTCTATGGTCTGTGTTTGGTCTTAAAAACATCGGTTGTTCCTTTCTCTCCACACACCATATAATGCATCCCGGGATAAGATTCCATACATGCTTGCTATCCTTATCACGAAGTTTTCTCCTTCATGCCCGCAACACATCTTCTATACATCTAGGTAGCACCCAATCTATATGTTGAGAAGCCAAAATATTATTCCACAGCCAACGAACACCGTCACAGTGAATGAACAAGTGGTCATGCGTGTCTCCATCACTCCTACACATATAGCACCACTTGGTTCCATAGAAGCCTTTTCTTCGGAGGTTATCCATCGTTAATGCCTGTCTCCTGGCAACCGTCCACAGTAAAAATGCCACCCGTGGAGGCAATTTACATTGCCACACCATCTTCCAGGGGAGTGAACTCTCCACAGGTCCCAAAAGAGATCTAAAATAAGAGCGAACTGAAAAAATACCATTCCGTGCCAATCGCCATAGACTTCGATCGTCCTCCCCAACCCGAATTTTCACATCATACAAATGGGTTAAAAACAGTGCATAATCATCCAATTCACAATCATACAATCATGTAGACCCCTCCGAAAGGTAATATTCCAACCGTAACTCCCATTGTAGATGGCTAAAACGTCCTTCACCATAGCAGATGACACCATAGTAATGCGATACAAAGAAGGAAACCCCACCTTTAGCGGTATATCTCTACACCAAAAGTCATCCCAAAAACTGATATTATTACCATCCACAAAAGTCAATCTATTCCGAAGGTCGCTCCAACTTCGTGAATATACCTCCACAAACTCACCCCATACGACCCACGACCCTCACCCAAACACCAACCCCCCTCCATCACTCCATACTTCGCCCCAATGATTTCTCTCCAGAAACTTTCCCTCTCCACTCCAAATCGCTAGAGTTATTTGCCCAATAATGCCTTGTTAAACAAAATGAGCCTCCTCAATTCGAGCCTCCCCATCCTCATAGGAGAGCAAACAACTTTCCAATTGACCAAATGAAGTTTCCTCTCTTCTCCTCTCCGAACCCTGCCCACATAAATTCCCTTTGAATTATCTCTATTCTATTTGCCACTGCAACAGAAATCGGAAACAGTGACAAAAAATAAGTAGGGATATTCGATAGAGTAAATTTAATTAATTGAACTAACTGATTTGAACATATGAATGTCTCTTAGTTAAACTTTATTTTCTAGTTAGTGGTGTGACATGATTATTGCACCCATTTGGTAATCACTTGGTTGGGGCTTACTCAATCTTCTGAATGTCCCGTTTGCAATCTAGTTAAATCCTATCTTTTTACCCTATATTAGATGTACAATTCCTTATCACAATTTGGAGGCATGTTATCTTAATAGGAATTAAGAGAATGCATTCAACCATATTTTCTGAGACGTATGAAGAGTGAAGTATTTCGCGATGATACAACACTTTCCAAGAAGAATGAGATTATTGTATGGTTGCGATTAACTGGATTGCAGGTACATGTTCCTAGTTCTACTTCATACCATCTATCAAGAAAATTCTCATTGTCTTGTTTTTGATAAGATATATTTTATGGTGATGTGTCTTTTCCTTGATTTAGCGTCAACTTTATGAAGCTTTCTTAAAGAGTGAGATTGTTATCTCAGCCTGTGATGGGTCACCTCTTGCTGCTCTCACGGTAATATGCTCACTGGAGTTAATTTTTTTCCCTTTTGGTTTAACTTCATTTTTTTCTCCAACTCTATGTGTTCTTGAAGGTTCTTTTTGACATTGTCAAAATTTTATGGGATAATATATGCTTTTTCTTGCTATAATGCAAACTGTCTCCAGCACAGTTCAATGTTTGATATGTGTTTGAAATTGAAACTCTTGTTACAAGATTTGCCAAATTTTTTTGGAAATTTTTCAGCACAATTCTTAATGTGCAGACATGTTTCCGAAATGTTTGGACGCAATTTTGTGGGTAATTGGCTTTTCTTTGTAATTTTTTTTTAAAAATAAATAGAATGAACATGAGACTCTAAAAAGTTGGGCACCATATAAAAATGAACTTCCAAGGCAAATTTGTTTCATGTCTAGTGCATACACACACTCCCATAAAATAATTTTATATGTAAATCGAAAACTTTTCTTCTTTTCTAATCATACATTCTCCAAAAAATCACTATTCCAAAATACATTTTCTTACCAAAATGGGGCTCAAACAGGGGCATAATATTTACTTACAATATACAAAATCTGAGCTAAAAAGGACTAATTACTTGCTTTGGACTAATTACTTGCTTTGTCTCCATGTCCTATGGATCCGGGCACAGGCATGAGCACCACCACACAAGTAACTTTTGAAAAGTGGGACGAGGCTATCATGTCAGTCTTTTTAATTTCCACAAAAACTGCATCTTAGAACTTTGGGACATGAAAGTTACAACCATTATGACAATAAATTTCGTTTCATTATGTGTTATGGTCTTCTTCATATCCATGCTTCCTTTGTTTCTATGTACTCAAGTTTTTATTGGTTTCATCGATTTGGTTGTCTTTACCAATTACCATCTCAAACCTGATAATTTAAATTGTTATGTTTTTTGGGAAGCAGATCCTTAAAAAAATTTGTGATCATCCACTTCTATTAACAAAAAGAGCTGCTGAAGAGGTTTTGGAAGGGATGGATTCAATGGTAGGCCAGGAAGATCGTGGTGTGGCTGAGAAGTTGGCAATGCATATAGCAGATGTTGCCGATAAATTTGACTTTATAGAGAAGCACGATGTCTCTTGCAAAATATCATTCATCTTATCTTTATTGGTTAGGACTTCACATATCAACTGTTGATTAATCTACTTGTGTGAATACATAAAATTTGTCATCTTGTATATGATTTGTTACAGGGTGATTTACTTCCAAAGGGACACAAGGTGCTTATTTTTTCACAAACACGGAAGATGCTTAATCTAATTCAGGTTAGTTTCAAATAGTTGGTTATATGTTCCAGTATTGAGACTCGACTTCTTTATCAATGAGAGTGGTGCAGTAGAAAATAGCTGAATGGAACCTTTAGCTTGATCATAAAAAGAAACCAAGGATGTAGCTAATGACTTGGACATATTTCCTTTTATTTGGAAGGTGGGGTAGGGTGTTGGGTAGAGCTTCATAGAGCATTGAATTGGACAATTTGTAGTTCTTGCTTCCTGAAATTTGGCAGACAAGCTTTTTGTTACATATAGGCTGTAAATAAGCATTATTCAGTGTGACTTATCCTTTTGTTCTGAAGTGTCAATGTATTTGCTATTCAGCCTGTGAATTTTCCTTCTTCCTCTGTAATGCTCTATCGTAATGATGATGTTACTAGCATAGTATTTAAAAATATTGTAACTCTGAATAGATGCCATTATAGGATGAGCTTTGAATTAGAGGGAATTCTGAAGTTTGAGATTCTCCCCCTGGTTCAACCCCGTGCAATCAACTTATAAAATTTAAAATGAAGCGGCAAGGAATTTTCTTATGCATGAGCTAGTTTGATTTCTTATTGTTCTAGAAGTTGGACATAGAAAGTGGAAATTAGACTTGACATTTGAACGACAGAGTACAATTTAAGCCTCTGGTATTGTCAATGGTTATATTCAAGTTTGCAGTTTAGCATTAAGATTTTGTAAATATGATCTTAAGAAATATATTACTTGTCTGTTTATATTAAGGGTGAATGGTTTTGGTTTTGCTCAATTTTGTCTGAGATTGATTTTTTTCCATTAAAGGTCTTAGACCCTTAGCTGGTGCACAATGTGGAGATGTTCACATGCACTGTGGTTTACATTACTTTTCTGTTATTTGAATTTGACAGTGAACTTTATATCTTTTTGTCTATTTTATTGTCGTCCCTTCATACTTTTATCCCATCATGCGTTTTAGATTGTTCCCCTGATTTGGCATGTTTGTTGATAATTCTTTGACCATATTTCTTGCTCAGGAATCCCTAATGTCCAGTGACTACAAGTTCTTGCGGATAGATGGTACCACAAAAGCCAGCGATAGAGCTGCGATCGTCAAGGTTTGCTTCTGGATAGAATTATCAGTATTCATATGAAATTCCCATTTCTATTTCTCACTTGTCATTTATTTTTCAGGATTTCCAAGAGGGTCGTGGAGCTCCAATCTTTCTCTTAACTTCCCAAGTTGGTGGATTGGGCCTTACACTCACAAAAGCAGATCGTGTGATTGTGGTTGATCCAGCATGGAATCCAAGGTGCTTGTTTGGCAAAAAAAAAAAAAAAAAAATTCTTACAGCCTCTAGTTTTCCATTTAATTTCTAAGAGAACCTGTACTTCTTTCTTTACTTGAAGTTAAATATTTGTTTCAGACATTGAATTAGAGTATATTACAATTTACAGACTGATTATTGCTTGTCTAGACTGTTGTTTTCCTCTCTATTCTCTTGCATATCAACAGTTGTATGGCTTATTACCTTTGAAAAAACACCTTTTTTAAGCTGATGACAGAAAGCGTATATGAAATGAAAAGCTCTTTGCAAATGTCCTTGTATTCGCGATGCTTGTCAAGATATAATGAATATTGGACTGAATTTTAACATGTTGTAGACGACTTTGTTGCTATTGTACTACATGTTATTGACTTCGTTTGCAACTTGAACAGCATGGACAATCAAAGTGTTGATCGTGCATACAGGATTGGGCAAAAGAAGGATGTAATTGTATATAGGTTAATGACGTGCAGCACTGTTGAAGAGAAAATTTATAGAAAGCAGGTTAAATAATTTGTCTTGTTATATTACATTATTTGCCTTATTTTTTATTTTCTAATAACTATAGAGACTGAGGCTAGGTTTACTTCTACTTTAACCTTTTCCCTCTTGGCATTTATATTACTAGTCTTCTTCAAGTATGAGTATTGGTCTTTCTTGTTGTAATCATGCCCTGGTGACGGGGTGCCTTTATAAAACTTAGAAACGGTGGCACTACCTGCCATAGCATTTTTTCCTGTGCCATGAGGCAGTTAACAATTGAATCTAATTTGGCCATAGTTTTCGTATACGGCATCATGAGAACACTGATACGATTGATGATAAAGAAATAGAATTCTTGGTCATTTTTCGGCCTTAAATTCATCAGTTTTTAAAACCTAACTTTCTCAGTTTTGTTTGGCTTTATTATTTTCAAATTCATTATCCAGGTATTCAAAGGAGGGCTATTTAAAAGTGCAACTGAACATAAAGAGCAGATACGATATTTCAGTCAGCAGGTATTTGCTTGAAATGGAATGGTTACAATTTTTCAATTAATTTTGTTTTGACCAAAATTGATGTACACTTTCTTGAAGTAAGAAATTCTCTTCTACAATCAATAATATAGTCTTTTTCAACCACTGTGGCACTGCCTAAATTTTTGATACCTTATATGTTACATCATGAAGGAAAATAGAAACTTCACGTGATCTATATCATTCATATATGTACATGCATCACGGGCAAGGATGCTAGCTGGAAAACCACATGAGCGTACAACTTTAGGCTGATGTACATAATTGTGCCAAGCCAAACCGATCCATACAATCTTAGATGGAGAATTTCAGTTTCTTCCATGTATAGCACATTATTTGAGACTGATGTTGTCTTTAACTTTTCAGGATCTGCGAGATCTTTTCAGCCTTCCCAAACAGGGATTTGATATTTCTCTGACTCAACAGCAGTTGCATGAAGAGCATGATCAGCAACACACAATGTAATACAATTATTCATTTGGTTTTTGAACTTGCAAGATATTCATTTCACTGAAGTTATTAATTTGAGATCTTTATTTTTCAAGCTCTTCAAAGCTTCATTTTTCAGTTTGAGATATAATAAGAATTAAAAGGGATCAAAATATATTATTCAATGCCTAAATATTACACCATAGGATTGGTGTTAGGTTATATGTCAAGACTCACAATAGTCCATTGATTTCACATGCTTTCTGTGGCTATTGTCAAAGAGTCATTTGATGCGAGGCATTTCCTTGATTAATTTTCCATACGGATTCTAACTTTTATCATCTTCATCTAGGGAAGAGTCTGTCAGAGCCCATGTAGAGTTCCTTCAAACTCTAAATATTGCCGGTGTTAGCCAGCATAGTTTACTCTTCTCCAAGACAGCACCGGTACCAGATGTTCATATAGAGGAGGAGGAAGTAAAAAGGTGATTGTTTTTTATCCACCCCATATGTTGGCATGCTGTAATCTTTCAAACTGCAACTATGGTGTCTTGGCCTGCAGTAAGGCAGAGTAACATGATGGGGAACATTATGTCTTCGTTCTGCACTGCATCTCTCACCTTGTGAAGATTTCACCACTTGTATTTGGCCTAAAACACATCAAGTCAACATCAGCTTACATAATTTTATCTTCTTTGTTCCCATGTTTGGGATACAGGGTAAGAGGTAGTACATTCACCGGCCATTCATCCTCTCGCTCATCGCATGAATATAATGTTGATGGGTATGATTCCTGGAACTGTTTTTAATGTGATTGGTTTTACCTTCAATCTCAATCTTTATTTTCTCATATAATGTAAATATTGTTTATATTTGCAGAGCGGATTACGCGTTTAAGCCTAAGGACATGCATAAGGTCCAGAAAATTTTTGCTCCGGCTGCAAATGAACCTTCAGAAACTGAAATCACAGAAAGAATTCGTCGCTTATCTCAGATGCTTACCAATAAGGTATCTTCTTCGCTGGTCTCTAAGCACCTGTGGAAATCATGAATTTTCTCTCGACCCATATTTGTTTTTCAATCAAAGAGAATCCAGTGAAGCAAATTGTGATTGTTTTTAGATTCTAAACTAAAATTGGTAAATATGTACTGTTGCTTATGAATGTAGTACCTTTTAATTTTTTAAAAGTGCAAATGAGGGTCACTGGAATGTTATTTTACGTCAGGGTAACCAACAGGTTCATTTTGTGCAGAACATATCGAAGCACGTGACATGAACATGAATTTGGGAATTCATTACTGTATATTGAAATGCATTAAATTTCAAAGGTTCCATCAGATGATGATACTATGATACCCCAAACGGAAAAAATCACTTTGAATTGGAAATTGATCTATAGAATGTCTGATAACCTAATCAGACAAATTATTGCATGTTGAATCAATGGCCCTGTAGCATTTTAGATGGGGTGTGAATATAATGTTCAAATTTGGCAACTGAAGATTATTTGGCACGAGGCGGATGGCCTAATATGGTATTCTTTTCATGTAGTTTGTTTAGCTTCCTCGTATTTTCTGGGAAATAAGTTCGGTTCTGCCTCTTAGTTTGAAGTTACCATTAAGGATTTGCTTGATCGATTGATGAAAATTCTTTTGGTTGCTGCTTTTTCATATATTTTATCGGTTTTCTGATTCTTTTACAATTTTGCTGCCATTGAGTATACCCATACTTGTATTTCCTTGTTGATTGGTTTTGCAGGTTGCTGTCTCTAAATTACCCGATAAAGGGGAGAAGATACATAAGCAAATAGCTGAATTGAGACTTAAACTTGATCAGCTACGAATGGAAAAAGGAAGCCAGGATGTAATTGACTTGGATACTATTTCAACAGGATTCCAAAAGGTAGTAAATTTGTAGTTTAAGAAATTTTTTATCAGATTTTGTCACATGCAAATTGTAAATAGTTCTTGAGCATTGCCGTGAATTCCAATCATTTAAGTATGATGTCCATGGCATCGGATTTTCTTCATTGCATGTTTGGGACCAGATTATATATCTGCTCATTGCTCGGGATGAACCATTATTGCTATAACCTATTTGTTTTGATTTTCAATTGCAAAATTTACAAAAAAATATCATTCATTCAAGTCAAAATATGATTGTTGTGGTCTGTGAACTTTCGCCATTAGGCATAACTTGCTGATAATTTGTAACACTGTAGAGACAAGATTTTTCACTGTATGCTTCTCTTGCATTTGTGCAACTCTATAGAGAAGATTTTTCACGGTATGCTTCTCTTGCATTTGTGCAACTCTATCACTGTGTTGGGATTTTACACATTAAATCAGAAATTTATTTTCTTAGTAATGCAATTGCTTCCTTGATGCCTAAAAGCACGACTTTTTCGCTTTTGGACTAAAAGCAATTGGGACTTAGGAGAACTCAATAAACTTGAGCAGTTTATTTTTTTGTTTTTTTTCTTTAAATTGTTCAAAGTGTTAGGTAGATTAATGTAACAATTAAAATGAAACCAGATCGATGGATATCAAGTGCTTGTTTGGGATAGTTTATAAAGTAACTAAAAGGTGGAGGTCAAGTGGATGTTTAGCAAATGTATGGATGCATTTTTGTGGTGAAAATATTGATTTTCGGATCGTTGTAGTGGGTTCTGAACTAAAAGATGGTCTTTTCTCACAAAAGAATCACAAAGATTTACTTTTTACCTGGCCCCTGTTTGTCATTCTTTAAAATTTTAAATTATTTTTTACAATATCATTATTCATAATACATTCACTAATAAAATATTCCACATATAAATCGATAAAATTTATTTACTTTTTAATCACACATGTTTAATAAGAGATTAAAATGTTGATGAAAATAACATTTAAAATTTTTAATGATACCTACATCACATTGGTGGATTTTGGAAGTGCTATTTGGTGGCAAGAACAGAAATCTTGTTTGATGAAATGGGGGCAATTATTCTTTTGGAAAAATTCATAAATCCTACGTTAAGTATGTACTATTTCAAAAATAAGAAAATAACTTTTAAAATTTAAAAATAAGATATTTGATATATATATATATATATATATATATATATATATATAATTAACTCATCCTACCTCCACCACTCCTGCCGTTTCGACGACTGCTCCGATGCCTGTGAATATTTAGATGACCGTTCAACCATCGATTTATTCCGGCAATTGTTCCAACTAACATGTGACTGTGATCTGTAACTTTAATGACTTTGACGTGATCTATGACATCAAATCTGTGACCTTAACGATGAAATAATTAATCACAGTTCTATACAATATGGTCA
>CAIGRN010122314.1:0-11849 GCA_903798345.1 Fraxinus anomala | reverse complement strand
TGTTATTCTTGTAATGAGATGAATGTGCATTGATGTAAAACTCACTTCTCATTGTGAGGTCATAAGCGAATTCGAATAGGGGAGAATGTCACGCAGTGAGAATGCGTATCTCTCCATTTGGCATGGCAAGCACGTTAACAACTAGGCGTGAGACCTAATTTCCAAAGAGTGCACTAATGATGTGATCATATGCAGGTATTCTCCCTAACATCCTACTCATAGAGTGCGTGTGTGCCAGTTGTTCGAGTTTGCCGGCCTCAGAATGAGGGGAAGGCGCCCTTGAGGCGTAATACCTCGGGAGCTAGCTAAACCTGCAGTCCGTGAAACCATGTCTGAACAATTGCTTTTCTTAGCCACGTTGGTTTGGAAGAAGCTGTTTAAAATGAAGCTGAAGCCTTACATTCCTGATTTCAAATTGGCTTTCAAGCATTTCTGCATACAGGTGGAAAAGCCGTGTTGTTTGAATTTGTGAAAATTTTGCAGCTATCTGATTGGCAGATGGAGCCTTCAAGGATGACTCTATACCGATTTACCAAAATTCTATACCTAATTTTATTTCATTTTGAAACTCCTTTTTATTTAGGTGGTGTTGATAACATTCTAATGTTCAAATGTATAGATTCAAAAATTTGTAATATAATTATCAATTTTTATACAATTCCAAAATTTGTTCGTAAGAAGTCATTTTCAATTTTACCAATCAATTTGCACAAATTGCTGTAAAAAAAAAACTTACAGCAACGTTCAAAAAACACTGCAAAAGTAGTTATTAGCAACGTTTTTCGTATCGTTCTACTCTACGGCAATATTGACCTTTGCAACGTACGTCCAAATGTTGCAAAAGGTTTTCGGCAACATTTTTTAAACGTTGCAAAATGCTATTTTTGTTGCAGTGGTTGGATATATTGATAGATTGAACATAGATGTTATATTCAAAACTATCATAAATTAATGATCCTTAGACCAAATTTATCATAGCTTAGGGGTGAGTTTACGGTTGTAGGAAGATATAGATGTAAACTCGAATTTCATGTGTGAGAATTTATGTGTAGATTGTCTTAAATTAATCGGATAAAAATGGGCAAAAGTCTTAAGTTAGAGGTCAATCTGATGAGATAAGCGTTTAATGAGGGGTTTTGTACTATCAGGGTAGAAAAATATATAAAAGACATATCTTTGTAGCTTTTATGACTCGAGTTATTAAACTTTCTAGGCTATTTACAACCTGATGCCCTAAAATTATCTGATTATATGGGCTAAAAGCTCGTTACATAGGTCATATAAAAAGTTTAAGGGAGAGAGTGCAAAAAAAAAAAAGAATATTTGAAAAAAATGTTGGTGCATGAAACATAAATCACACCAAATGCCCTAGTTAAACCCCATACACTTATCTGAGAATGCTTGACTTTTAATGAGGGATTAAGCCTAGTCTAGTCCTAAAGGTCGACGCAATCAAATAATTGGAGAATCCTTATTTATTGATATATTGACTTGCATTTAATAGAGTCCACCTGAACTAGAGGGGATGATGACAAAGTCCAAAATTTGAGGACAAATTTACAAATATTCAATAGTTGATCTGGACCACAAGACGATATTTTGAAAATTTCTAGGAGGTAACTCGATGGAATTAAAACTTAAAAATGAATGGAATATAATCAAAATATTATAAAAATCAATTTTCAATACCACAAGTTATATTCTAAATTTTTAGCCGAAAATTGAGAAATTTTTGTCATAGTTTCCAACATACTTTGAAGTGCTCTAATTGGATATTAATAGAGAAAGTTATGGCTGAAATACTATCTGCTATGCAGAGACAAAAAATTTGCGGGCGAAAGCAACTTTCCTTATTCGATTGAAACTCTTTTAGAAATCAATTTAGACGTGATTTTCAACCAATTTTCTAATCCTAACCTACGGTAGATTACATATTAGAGACCTCTCATATATACATATGATACTCCAATACTGATCAATTATTATCATCAAATGAGGAAAATTCATAATTTTTATGAGAGAATTGATAGGAATTTGCAAGAATTCAATCAAGGAAAAATTGAAACTTATTTTTTTGTGCAAAGAAGAGAATGCGCAAGTGGAGATTCATTAAGAAACCAATGAAGAGATTCAAAATTCATCTTCATCTTCTCAATTTATAAAAAAATTCGGTGTTATATTTTCCCACTTAAATATGATTTCTTGTAATTTTGATATATTAGGCTAATTTTATACATTTCTAGGATGAGATGAACCCCTGTTAGGATATTTTTAGTTTTTAACTAATTATTTTAACTTTAATTTGGTCTGATTTGTGGATATTTATTATTGTTTTTATCGTTCTTTTCAATTATTTGATCACCAATTGAATTGTTAGTAAATATTATTGTTATCGAGAGAGACAATAAGATTTAAGTACAATATAATAAACATTGTAAGGTTCGATAGAGGATAGGGATATACATCTATGCTTTATATAGTTTCAATAGGTGTTCTAACACTTCTTAATGCATTTATCATGTTTGCATCATTCAACGAGAGATAGAACGATAACATGAGGAGAATATATTTGATTGCTATCAATAGAGGCTTTCAATTAAATTAGGAATATTGACGAACATAAATTATTTCCAATTGTCACTTTAATTAGTACACTAAAAATGGAATAATAAGGAGGATTCGACATCTTAGCAATGCTTCTCGCATATTTGAAAAACACATTTACTTATTTTTACTAGTTTAATTGATAATTTAGGGATTAGTATAGAAAAAATCACAAAATTACAAAATTTGTTTGCTATTCGATTACAGTTACAATTAATTTTAACTCTATCAAACACATAGTCTACGTGGATTTGACACTTTATTCATCACTTTATTACTTGACAACGATCCCGTGCACTTACGAGTTTTCAAAGGATCAAGAGCCTTGCACACGCAAGGAATTTGTAACATGCGCTCATATGGTTATGTCCCTAAAAGGTAGTCAATATTCTTTTCATATATTGTCTCCCGATATCTAATTGAATTGATTCAAATTGCATTAAAAAGATAATTCAAATTGCTACAATTCTTATATAAATATCGTTCAAATTCGAACAATACTATGCAAATAATGGGTTTTAATCCGAGGCTAAAATTTTGGACATAAATTGTTTGGCTGTACATTAATTTGTGAAAATACTATGACTATATTTGACTCATAAGACTTCTAATTGCATTCAATTTATCATATTCATCTTCAATCATTATTTTGTATTCGAATTAATTATTGGATATTTGTACTTTGGTCCTCGACATTTGGATTTCTTGCAATTTCGCCCTTCCTCTTTCATTTTCTCCGGTTTCTTTATTTTCATCAATCTTTACCTAACAAATACAATATACATATGATAAGTGTTTTGTAAATTTATTTGGACCATTGAACTAGAATACTTATTAATGAATTGTATGAAAATATGGCTTAATTCTTTGTAAATTATGTTTTGTAGGAGTACATCGATGATATTGAAGAAAACGAGGAAAAATGGTGTAATTGAAGCTAATATGAAGATTGGGGACTAAAATGCAAATAATCAAAAGTTATGACAGAAGTCAAAACGAAAATGTGAAAGTGCGACGGGTCAACTAAACAAGTAAGGAAAACAAAAGATGTGAAAAAGAGATCAAAAAACATTGCGAAAGTGTTCATGGACCAAACTGTCGACTTCGGAAGTTGACTTGGCCTATGCAACTGTATATGCCATTTAAGGATGCGGCCACATCCTAATCATTTTGATTTACAGAGGCTCAACTAAGTAAACTATGCGGTCACATAGTTCATTTTTGTAGGCAAAAATTATGTTTCCGTTTTTAACTAAAACTTTGTATGGAAATTAAAGATTGACATCCTTTATAAACCCCAAGCCATCCAAAATGCAGGAACATTCATTCTAGCATATTTGAGCACAAAAGAGAGTATTTTACTTAAAAATTGAATATTTTCATAGCTCGTGTTTGGATTTAACTGAGGAAGCTGAAGATTTCAAGTTCTAAACTTTATTTCTTGATTCGGGTTATGTCCTTTATTATGTTGTATAATTTTCATAGAAGTATGCTAGGATAATTCTCTATTGTATTGGACATATGAGAAAAACCTTTTCGACGTTTAGTTTTTAATTTAAGACTTTGTGTTTTTCAATTAATTATTGTATTGTGATTTCAACTACATGAATCTTTTGTTGTTTTAATGCTTGCACACTATTAGGACAATTAGTTGCTTATATGTAGTGTTAGAAAAATCACAACTTGTAGAACACTATATATCAAACACATGGGCAATAAATATTAGGAATAATATTTATAGCATGTGCGATGACGTGCGATAATCCTGAAATTAACTACATGTTTTTCATATGAATTCAGACGTAGGTTCAGCTCACATATCCATGTCTTCTAGCCTTACGGTCGCAACCTACGATCATAATTCATGTTGCATCCCTTCCATCTCAGCATGTGTCCCATGCATTCAACCTTCGTTCCGAAGTTCACATTGCATTGCACACATTCCATTTCCCTATGTCCCATGTCATTTACAATATTGTTTAGTCATTTAGGTCCTTGTTATTGTGTACCTTGTCTAATGTTTCCTTCTCTTTTATTTGACAGATACCGCCAAAGAGGAACTTAAAGGGAAATGAGAAAGTTAGTTCCTCATTGCACACGGCAAGGACTTGTGTCGATGATGTTGGGATGAGGAGATTCTTGATTCTAAAGCATCGTGCTCATTTTGAGCAAGTTATACGTTGTTGGGCCATATTGCCTGAGCGGCAAGTGATTTTTGGAGATTTCGTAGGGCAAGAGATTGAAACCTTGCTATATATCAGACATTGGTTTAGGAGTTCCACACTAATCTCAACAAAGATATTGATGTATTGGGCCCTGAGCATGTACATCATATTTGGGTCCAGGACATCATGTTCACACCGAAGGTCATTGACCAATATGATGGGTTTACGAGGAACAATATTGTACCTATCTTATTGGATCACAACTGGCCCGAGTTAGCACAAGTATTATACGGAAGAGAGAATGCATATCTATTGCATACTACCAAGTGGCGTTCTAACGAGCTGACTCCATTGATTGCACTATTGTAGATCTTCATCTGCCACAACATTGATACCACTTCATATCGAACCACATTCAACAATGCAAAAGCCGATTTTCTATTCCATATGGTCAGCGAGATGAAGATTGACTTGGGCACATACATTTACAATCTGATATTCGGGTTAGCTACATTGGCTTACCATCATTACATGCTTATCTTCTCAAATCTCATTAGCGGGATTTGTGAAGCATCAGCTGTGAGACTCCTATGAAGGAGTCATAGCGCGATCATTTTTCAATTAATTATTGTGTTGTGATTTCATCTACGTGAATCTTTTATTGTTTTAGTGCTTGCGCACCATTAGGACAATTAGCTGTTTATTTGTAATGTCTAAAAACTCATAATTGATAGAACACTGTATATGAAACACATGGGCACTAAATATTAAGAATAATATTTATGTCATGTGCGATCGCGCGTGTGATAATCTTGAAATTAACCGCATGTTTTTCATATGAATTTGGACTTGGAATAAGGTTGGGTCGTGTTAAACATAGGTTTACTATATCTTAGAAAAGAATATTAAATAAAATTGGCTTATCGATTGTCACAAACACATTAATTACATTAATCAATACAAGTCGAGAATTGAAACTAGAAGTTACTTGAGGGAGTCGGACATCCAATATATTCATCACATATTTGATAAAAACCATAGTTTATTGCATTCATAGTATAACTTGCTGTAAAAATCAACCACCACTTTATTTTGTTACTATTGATCAAATTTGGTAAATACTAATATACTAAAATTTAATGTAATTCATCGTGGGACGATACGTTAACTCACTACATTATTACTTGTCAACGATCTCGTACGCTTGTAGAATTTTATCGACTAATATAGAACTAAGTAATAATTTATTAAAATATCCAATGAATACTCTAATTTGAAAACCTAAATAAGTGTACAACAAGCACTTATCAAACACTTCCAAACTTGAATAATTGTTTATTCTCAAACAAACTATAGCCTAACTTAACAAAAATTGGCTAGATAGTCGGTCATTGGTATTGAAATTTATGCCTCAATACTATGAGTAGCTTCAAAATCATATAATTGGAATTAACGTCTACCATGGAAAATTTGATGTGTGTACGTGAAGATTCATGTAGAACTTTATAAATTTATGCTTGGTTCAATTCCTGACTTCAATGGTCAAATGTCCTCTTTCTTCACTTGTGAGATACACATCCCCAAACTTATTATTTTCACTCATTTTAAGGCATGATCCTAGGCCAAGTTTTAGATTATCTTAATCCTCATCCCCTCTTGTTTGGATGGACTTCACTAGTAGCAATTTAACATTTTATCGAATAAGGGTCCTCCTATATTTTGACCACTTCAACCCCTAAAAATTTAATTAGGCTAATTACTCTTATTAAATATTTCATTCTTTCAAATAATTGTTCGGGGCTTAATCAAAACATTTAGTGCGTCTTCTATTTCATGTGCCAGCTTTTATTTTTTTAATTATACTGTGCGGATTTTGTTTCATGCACTAGCTTGATCCCGTTTTAAGTTTGTTTTTTGAGATTTTCAATAGGTGCCCTAATTGAGATCTTTTATAGGGTAGTTTCACAAGATACCTTTTTTTTTTGGGTACTATGATTAGTGCAATGTCTCTTATTAAACACTTATTCTTAAAAATTGACCCATAACTTCAGATTTTCTCCTAATCTCCATCTTATTGGCATTAGATACTCCACATAACAAGTTCACACATGGAATCCCTATTCATCTTAATGTTCTCCTACATTCGTTCATCTATCTCCAAACTATCCTAAAAGTAGTTTAAAGATGTATGTAATATTGGCTTTCCTTTATTTTAGCAACTAAAATTTACTATATTCAACATATTCATCGTATGAACCAAAACACTCATTCATGATATAAAAAACATGTCTTGTGTGCAAGTTCCACATGAATGAGCATCAATAAATACCAACATGCAATATTTTCACCATTTCTTGTCTAATACATAGTTTCATTATATACATTATTGCTAACAAGACCATTTAACCCACAAACACACAAAAATAGTAAGAAAGCTAAAAAGAACTTTTTTTTTTTAACTATATAGCACACAATAAACATGCAAAAGCAATAAAAACATACATAGTCGATGATAATATCCCACCTCCAAATATGAAACAAGCATTGCCTTCAATGTACAAAAATATGACATGAAGTATACAAAAAGAAGGGCAAAGAGGAGAACTGAAGACTCCTCTGGTCAGTATGAAAGTGGTGGCTGAAATGGCATGAAAGTGTCTGAGCTATACAGTCCGCTTGACTGTGTTCGTCCATTTGTCTAGTATTGTTTGATTGTTCTTAAAATTCATGTTTCTGTAAAATGAATAAAATTCAATCTTTAGCGACAAAATAATATGGAACAATTAATATTGAGCTAAAACACTTCATAATCAACTAGAAAATCAAGGGACGAAGATGAAAATGGAACAAGGGACAAAACATGTTGTGGCCGTAAGTCAATGTGCACTTTTATTTATTTATTTATAAGGATGATGACATCTGCCTTTTTAAGGATGTGACACCCGACTCACTATTATGAAATAAAAATAAACAAAACACCCATCCTATTATCTAGAAGTAATAAATAAAAGGGAAAAAAATTGGGTTGCCTTTCAAATACTTGTTTATAATCATTAGCTTGATTTTGTTGCTTGGCAAGTCATGGTGACTTGAAAATGGGGATTTTCAGCTTTGCATCAACTGCACTTGTAGGCATCTTCAGCTTCATCTTTGACCCTCCAACTTTGAATGTTCCCATATTGGTCCTTTATTATAGCCTCAATTAGTCCACCAACTTCATTTTTGTAACGATGACTAGATAGTTATTCTTTGCTTCATTTTCAATCCTCTTGCACTTCTCGAGGTAGGATGGTTGCTTGAGTGGAGTGTTCATGTAAAGTTTTTTTGTTTGTCTTCCACCCTCAAGATTATCTCACAAGAGTTGTATATTATAAAGACATTTAAACATTTCTAACTATAGAATGTTACCCTATTGCTACTGCTATATCTAATGGTGATAGTATGAGTTTTCATGTCCAAGGACTCCATGAGCACACACAAAATTTCAAAGAACCATATTCCAATATAGTTAGAGGTTTGAAGTATGCTATGATGTATACATTCTTTAACATTTGTTATGCCATGGATCTAATCCATATGTATCAATGTATACTTAAAGGGTGTTGTTAGTTATTGCATTTTTTATCGTGGGAATAACTTGTAACTTATCAAGGGAAGATCTTGTAGTATATGTCTTAGCATTACAAGAAATTGTTTGGTATCTTTATTGAATATGTAATGATACTGGTTGAGAATATAAGATATATGATAATTATACAACAATCACATATGTTGAGGATCCCAAGTATCATGATGGAACCAAACACTCGTTGATATTTCTGCGAGAAACATTAGCTAAGAAAGTGTCTTTCTAATATACTTATGCAAATGATGATATGTAATACATCATACTTTTAAGATGTATAAAGACATACTTGTTGGTAATGTCAAACCTCTAGAACTGTATAGAATATGATACTTCGTGCACTTGGAAACTCTTGATTAAGTTTCGTATGCCGATAGATGAGCGATTTTGATTTCATCTATAATCTATTATTGTTACTATCAGATGATGATTTATATACACATTTACAGTATTTCGAATAGATTGAGATTAACCTACTCACATGGGCAATCGACTCAAATAATTTAAGGATATCATGAGATGAGACAAAGTGATTGTGTCATGTACATGATCTGATCATCTTGATAAAATAAGATGAAATTATTGGAAGTAATCAAAATGGATTATGCTATCCATTAAACATGTTTAGTAGTTGATTGAGTTATGGATTTGAGATTACTTGGAGAAATGAATATAAGAACTCAAGTTAAGTATTGGGGAATACCAAAACTTGGGTCGTACAATTTTATCTATTTTTTAAGAATATGACATATGCCCTAAAGGAGGAAAAAATGTCTAAGCATTTATTTCATATCTTTACTTCCAATATTTGGTAAATAAGTGAACGGATCCCTATTTCTTCATTGTGTGAGGCTATGATGTTTATATAACCTTATATACACCCTTATGACTTTTAACTATTTTTCAAGATTTTATTTTAACGTTGCTACTTTAGCATGTTACTAATTATTATGATTAATTCGATTTGATGGGACATGTAGAAAGGTAGTTGATTTAAAATCGAAGTATTCGAGTTGGAAGAGAACCATTTTGACCAACATTCTTTTTGTATTCACCAGCCAGATAATTATGTTAGTGATTTAAGGTATATAACACAATTGTGAATAAAATAAAATAATTTAAAGTTAAGGTATGTTTCATAAATATTTGAGGGATTAAAAATACTTGAATTAGTTGGAAAATGAGTTTGAGATATAATGAGATGTAATGTTCCTCTAGTAGAGTTAATATATATCCCTAGCATGTTTATTGTAATGTGATCTCTAAGATGTACTTTCTGGTTGCACGACATGTTTGTCATATAAATTTTTTATGAAAAAAACCTTGAGAACGATATAACATATGATATTCATTGTCAGTTATGGTTTGGGTCAAGTTCACCACGTGTGAGTGGAAGATGTTGAAAAATACGGGTCGTGGGTCACCTATGTGGAGTGATCAGACTTGCAAGACATTAAAATGAATTGTAGAAAATCGTTTGAATTGATTTCAAACTCACAACTTCCATCAACCTCTATTCAACTTCCCTTAACTTCCAATAATTGTCTAGGACAAAGATGAAAGCAAACGAAGGGAGAAATGGTGAAATTGGTATAGAAAATTACAATAAGATTGAAAAGTTTCTAGAACCATATTTTTGGCATAAATTTGGTGCTTTGATTGTGGATAATAATCTTCTACCATTGTCATTGAGAATACAGCTATAGAAGTGCTGAAAATTGAAGATTTTGAAGTTTTAACCAGTGAGATGATTCAACTATAAAAATATTGAAATTCTCATTCTTTCAAGTAAGAATCTTAAACTGAAATTTATGTTAAAGTATACTGCCAATTCTTTTAATATATATATGAAGGTTATTACAGCGAGACAATTTGCACTGGCTAGCTGATTTAGTAAATCAGACAACATACCGTGCCAAATTGTGTTATTGGCGGTATCCACATTGGTGGTTGTTGTTGAGTGTTTTTCACTCATGCTTTGATACCATTTTATCTTGATATTTAGTTTATTTCTACGAGTTTTGGAACGTTTGATTTGTATTTTCGCGTTGTTTTATAGGTTAGGTGAATTGGTGTAAATGTTGCAAACCTTTGAGAAAATAATGATGTTGGCATGAACCAAGGAAAAGTTGATGTTAATTTTGTGAAACACGATGATTTGAAATAAAATTGAAAGGAAGAAGTGAATAAAAACAAAAAATGGTGAAATTAAAATCTTGAGAACTCAATTGTAACTTTTAATATTTTATTCAGACCACAAAATAATAATTGGAGGTTGCTAGGAGTCAATGGATACAATTAGAAGTAAAAAAAAAATGATATAATCAAAATAGTTGCACAATTCAATTTTCAACCATACACGAGTGAAAACTAGCAGAAGTGGCATGGAGGCTCCTACCACCAGCTAGAAAAGGCGCTAGGATCAAGGTACCCAGGCGCCATTAACATAAACTTTATGGCGCCGAAGCACTTAGGCGCCGCCTGGCGAAAAATTAGGTTTTGATTTCTTGGCATGTTGAAAGCCCACTATTACTCGAATTTGGAGACAACCATGAGAGAGGCATAAATATAACGTACAAGGGACTTCTAAATGATAACTCAATTGCAAGAGATCAAGTAAGAGATTGAAGGAAACAAGAAAAAAATCAATTCAAACTCCAAACCAGTTTTATCTTTTTCTTTTCTCTATGTACTTGATTATGAATATGATGATTTCTATTTCATCCATCATAAACTAATTCCTATATCTAGGGTTTGCTGTAATTTAACTTGAGATTATGTTTTGATATTTAATAGTTGTTTCTTGAGATTCTCCAGTTATTATATTTGTGTTATTTGGATTTAATGGTTTCAATTAACCAGTCATCTATTGATTGATTTGATTGTTTAAGTTTCGTCACAATAGAGAGGGAAACTTAGATGGGATATTCGAATAACACAACCTAGGAAATTATAAGTTTTGAAAGAATGTATAATTCCTTTGAAACTGTTCCATATAAGAACCAAGAATTTGATAATTTTCAAATATTTAATTTGGAATAGAGATATTGGAATTGAATCTAGAATAGTTTTTATTCGACACTCGAAAGAGGAAGTAGAATTACATTAGAGCTCTTGCTTATAAATTTGAAAAACCTGATTGGAGATAATTATATAATTAAAAAAACATAATTGTCAGTTAGATGAAATCGCAACTCTGGGCTCTCTCATATTGATCAATTCTTTAAATTTGCATTAAAATTGTTGAATTTGTCACCTTATTCATCGTATAATTAGTTAAAACCATTGATACCAAATTTCAATTGTCTAGATAAAATAGAGATTATTCAATTACAGTACTCTGTATAAAATCGATATTCAATCACAGTGGGTTCGATATTCTAACTTAATTGTTGTATTACAAAACTTGACAATGTATGCTTGCAATACAATTGCGGTATAAAAAATGTGTAACA
>CAIGRN010122312.1:0-12715 GCA_903798345.1 Fraxinus anomala | reverse complement strand
TTAATAATTTTAATTTCGCATAATATACATATTCACCCTCCTCTAGGCAAAAATAACCCAAAGAGCTACCACTTTATTAGAAAAATTTCGTTTCAATTCGAACGTTTACTATGGCAAAAATGTGTCTCATTGTTTGGCTAAAATTTTGAAGCATACTTGTACGGTTGAAAATTGATTTGTAAAAATATTTTGATCATATTTCACTCATTTTAACTTTTAGTTATATCCAATTGATTCCTAGTAATATTCAATTATCGTTTTATAGTCCGAATCAACTATTAAAGAGTTTCAATTGAGTCCTTAAACTTTGGATTTCACCAATTTCCGTTGTTATTCACTTATTTCTTTCAATTTAGCCTCAAATCATCGAGTTTTACCAAATCAACATCAACTTCTCCTTGATTTATGTGAACATCACTATTTTCTCCAAGTTTTGAACCATTCATACCAATTTACCTAGCCTATAAAATAATACGAAAACAAAAATCTAAACGTTCTAAAATTCTAAAAATCTAACGAAATATCAAGATTAAGTAACATTAATATGTTGAGTGAAGCACGCTCATCAAATACCCCCAAACTTAATACTTTTCTAGTACTCGAGAAAACACAAAGAAAAAGAAAAGAACTAATGAAAACACATAAACAAAACTAAACATTTCGACTCAAATAAAACAAGTTTAGTTAAATAGCTTGCTTTTTTTGCTCAGGATTGAAAACATTATATCCAATTTTTGAACTGGTTCAAAATCCTAATGTCAAAGCCAAATTCTCACAAATCCAATAAAAAATGGGTGTGAGTATAAAGAATCAAGTGCAACGCTGCACATTCACAATTTGGTTCAATTTCCAACCTCAATAGTCAAATATATCATTTCTTCACTCTTGAGATTGACACACCACCAAACTTAATTTTTTTTTTATTCTCTTCCCAAGAGGTATTCTAAGGTTAAATTTAAATTCATTAATCCTTAAACTCTCTAATTTAGTTAGATTTTACTAAGTGCAACTTAACACATCAATAAATGAGGATTCTCCTTATTTTTTACCGCTTCAACCTTTAAGAATCAACAAAGCTACTAATCTTTTGTCAAATATCTAATTCTCTAAAACAAGTGTTTGTGGCTTGATTAAGGTATGTACCGCGTCTTCTGTTTCATGCACTTGCATTTTCAAATTTTCTATGCGTATTCTATTTTATGCACTAGACTTATTCATTTTTTTGTTTTCTTTTTGGATTTTCAATAATTATTCTCATTGAGATCTTTTAGGGTAGCTTCACAACATGTCATCTTTTTATCTTTTATATAGTGATTAGTGTAATACTCCTCATTGAACACTCATTCTCGAGAATTGATATCTAACTTAAGATTTTCACCCAATTTCATCTCATTGGTTTTAGACAATCCACATAAATTTAACACACATGGATTCCACATCTATCTCCATGTCTCCCTACAATAGATCAACCACCCCCAAACTATCCTAGATTAGGACTAAGAATGTGAAATTTAGTGGTTGTTGGGATTTAGCATTTAAGGTCCACATTTTCAACTTTTAATAAATATGAATTAACTTACTTATGTACAATGCTAACTCATTCACGTGCATAATAGTGTCACGTTCTATATGGAAAAGTAAAAAATTTAATTGGACAATTGATATATTCAATTAGTACTCCGCTGAGTCCAAGTCTGGCCTTGGTTTATTGCATCGGTCTCTAGTTTGGCCAGAAATCAAGTTTACAGCTACGATCAGATTTTTGCATACTAGATAGTTTTTAGCCTGGTTTTCACCCAATTTTTCAGCTTTATTTCAACCTTTTCTAGCCAATTTTTGCACTCGAAAATTATAGATTTCTCAATGACACGAGCTTTGATATCATTTGTTGGCAGAAACACTGAGAAATCTTGAAACTGAGCTCAGTTATTCAATCAAATGAACACCAACCAAGTAGGCTCAACCCACAACTTTTTCACATCTGGTTGCCACAAGCTTTACATCCACAAAGGATGACGATGGTGGTAGTAGCAATATCACAAAGGGAAAGAAGAATAAGGAAGATACCGAGACACCAAGCAAAGCTTTCAATTGCAAGAATGAGGGCTATTTGTTGGCGAAAACATCGAGAAATCTTGAAATCGGGATTGGTTATTCAACCAAACAAATACCAACTAAGAAGGCTCGACCTACAATTGTTTCATACTTTGTTGCCACAAGCTTCACAGTCACGAAGGATGATAGTGGTGGTAGTGGCAATATCACAAAGGGAGAGACGAAGAAAGAAGACACCAAGAAAGCTCTCAATTATAAGAATGAAGGTTATCTCTCTTTTCTCTCTATTGCTTTCTCTCACACGCACATAGAACACGACTGGAAGGAGAGGTTGCGTATATAAGATCAATTTAAGTTATATGGTAAGTTGGGCCAAGACATCCACTTAAATGGGCCAACATAATATGGCAAAATGGCTAACAATCCAATATCACCACCAACCACTAAATCCAACTCCAACTTGGCCATCCACGAAGTGTTGGAGCACATTCAACATTAATTTAATTAAGTTGCTTTTAGTGGCCCAAATTATTTATGGGTCGAACCATCACTAAGGTGTCGATATAACTTATCCAACATCGTTTTAACATTATTGCTCGAATTTATTGGGTGTCAAAACCCAACAGGGAGGATCACCTCTTTGTTGCTACAAAATCATGGTGGGATTTCTTTTCCTATTTGCTGGTGAATTTCGATAGAAATTTCCCTTTTTAGGGTGGTGGTGATAGTATGGAGGCAACAACAATGTGGTAGTGGAGGACTAGAAGTGTTCTTTGTAGGGTAGAGATGGCCTCGGAATAACGAAGTTGTCTTGAAATTTATTTACTTTAAAGGTTGGATCATTTGTCGAATACATTGATAGGATGATTGATTTTGCTATTTCTCAAATATTAGGGACAAAACTTGTGTTGACATCCGACCTCTCATGTCGTTAAGTACAGTTTGTTGTATGCATTAGGCTCATTCTAATTTAAACTCGAATATTTGAGATCAGCTCTTATTAGTTACTGCTAAGTTCGAGGGGACATAATGATTGAAGATTCCTTACACATTGTATAAATAGTCAATCAACAAGTGACATTTGGAAGGTCTTACATCAGCGCCCACCAATCAAATGCCTTAGCTTTATTCCCTAATTAGTTCATTAATTGCTGGAGACCACATGTAAGGTGAATTCATAATAACTTGACATAGCCGAGTTCAATAATCAATCCAACCATGCTTATAGAAGGAGGAATGAGAGTCTTGAAGGAAAAAAGGACAAAAAAAAAGAAGAAGCTAAAAACACTTCATATTTCAAATATCTCCTTGAGAAAAAAAGAGCAAACTTGTAGTTGCAATTGTAATTTATAAATCATTATCAATAAAATTCTTATTTACATTTTAAGTTGGTTTGGGTCTTGTTTGTACAATTTTCGACGTCAACAACTTGATAAAAATTTGATTAGGGACAAGATTACTACTTTTGTTAAAGTTTGGACTACATAATGCAATTTATTATAAAATAAAATGTATTTCACGCACAAAACTAACGACTCTTTTTGATGAAATTCATCTGAAAGAATCATTTGCACCAAAATTAACGATTTTTTACCACCTCTGCTGAGCAATCATTTCATCAAGGAAACATGTGAGGGCGGTACATCATAACAAAATAAAGGATGGATTTCTTGCCAATTGTTTGACACTCTATATCGAATGAGATTTTTTAGGAACATAGATATAAATATTATTATATTAAAAAATTTAAATTCCATCTCTCCCAACATAAATTCATGTATCCGTCCCTAAACTTGAGATGTCAAGACAGTAGAGCGTTCGACCTTATGTTTGCTAAAGATCTTGATATTATAATTATCAATGCATTCGAATGTGATGCTTTGAGTGTTATACGGAGCAGGGAGCACCATAGCTTCCACATGTCTAACTCTACTCGATATTGTAACTCTAGTATGAAAGGTACGATGTAGTTTCTATTGTTTTTTGTGTACAAATACAAATACACCAATCCGTCTTTCTAACTATACACTCCTTTATTAAGTTGAACTGGCTCCCTTATATTTTGCTTTCTAATGTGCCGCTAGTTCAATACGATATTTTATAATGAGTTTTTGCTTTAATTTTCACAAAAAATAATAATAATAAATAAAAATATAGTGTTATGCATGTACAATATCAATGTCGGTTCTCGGGCCTAGGGCCTCAGGTTATAAGGGGCCTCAAATTTTTTTTTGAAAGTCCAAAAATAATTATTATGGAATATCCTCAATTTTCTTACATTAGATATTGAGAAAATTTCATATATAAGGTGTAAACTATATGTCAATTCAAAACTCAAACAATAAGTTTAAATCTTCAAAACTCGAGTGATAAATAAATATTTTTAAAAATATTTTACTAATTAAATATATTAAGGTAACAATTACACAATTAATAGTCACAGTTACATACTTAAAGTTACAACTTATTTATTTGTCACATAATTTATTTATTGGTCACAAATCAAAAAATTTATAGTCCAAATTTATTTGATGCTCACATATTTTCAAATGTGTAGGTCACATATTATTCATCAGCCACAAATTATCGATCACATAATATTCACAAAATATTCAATTTATTTGTCACAATTCAAATATTTGATCACATATTATTTATTGATCACAAATGAACCAATTTACTGGTCACAATTAATCAAATAATTTATCACAAACACCCACAACTATCGCACCCATTGCCACGACCAACCACCAACATCACCACCGCCGATTACCACTGTTGCTCGCCACCGCCAAAATATGGAAACCATCACCACCACCACTGCAACAATCAAAACCAAAGTCTTAACGCAATCAACCACCTTCACCAACCCCCTGTAGCACCATCATCATCACCACCTATACCACCACCACCCCAACAAAAAAAATTCCCAAACCTGCAACAAATATCCCCACCGCACCATTACTACAGCTTGTATCCACAAATCACCATCACTACCTCCTCAAATCCACCATGATCTTCACCTCTACCACACCACACCACAACCATCAACACAACACACAACAGATGAAGAGAAAATAAAAGAGAAAACGGAAAGAAAACGTAGCAGCGCACAAAGTAGCAGTGATGACATCGTAGCTACTTCGTGAGCCGCGAAGATCAACGAAGCAGTGGCGGATCGCCGCTCCCTACTTTGTGCATAGCGGTGCCTCAGAGATCGCCGCTGCTGAACTAGGCAACGACGCTGTGCCTGTCCCACAAGGTGCTGAAGCTGTCGGTTGTCGGCGAATATGTGAGATGATGAAGCAAAATGGATTGGTGTGAAATGAATGAGGCTTTGTTGGGTTGGGTGGATTGATGGTGGTAGGTTAATTAATTTAATAATATTATTAATATTAAAAATAAATTATGATACGATTCTTGTATAAATAATTCTTATACGTGATTTTTGAAATTGGAAGTTGAAAAATATGGTTGGGTGTAATTTCCGCTTAGATATTTTATGGTAGTGCAAATAAAGTAGGGTCTCCCTACCAATAATGTCTTTTAATTTATTGCTGCTTTTAAATTTTTATTTTTAAATATATGATATTTCAATTAATAAATAGTAGGCACTACCCCATACCTCACTAATTTCAAAAAACCTTTATATTATATTTCTTGAACACGAAAATTGATTCTCGAACAAATAAACGGTTAGCGAGTACTATAGGTTATTTCTCATCATGAGAAACTATTTGATTTGGCCATGTTTGTTGCTAATATGCTAGTAAAAAAAGTTATGTGTAGGGAACTCGTGATAATTTATAGTCTAGGGCATCAAAATTTTCAGGACTGGCCGTGTACAATATATTAGAAATTATTAAATTTCAGTTGAAATTAGTAAATAGAAAAAATATTAATTTTACCAAATAATGACACAATATAATTCTTTTAATAACTTAGTTTTCATACAAAATTTTTTTGAAGGGAAAAACAATTTTTTATTTTTATTTTTGGATAATGTGAGGTTAGAAAGTGAGGAAAGGTTGAAACTAATTTTGACAAATAAGCTTTAAATACAAATATTCGAAGCACGAAAAATATATTATGGACTAACAATGTACAATTCAAATAAAATTTTGCTATTTCCCCACCCTGTTTGATGCTTTTGATCTTATTAATACAAACATTGGCTTCACACCAACAAGACAAAACTTTGAAACACTGAAAAAGGCAGAAACATGGTTGGAAATAGCATAATTCTACATTTTTAAGAATTAAAGGAATAATTAGGCAGTAGGATTTTTTTTTTTTTTTAAAAATTCTTTTCATGGACATTTTGGGCTTTTCCCAGGCCCACCATAGTAAAAATGTATGCCCCACTCACTGTTATAGGAGCTCTTGATATTGTAGCAATTTGTATTTTCAGCCAAGGTTGATATATCTTGGGCCGAGCTTAGGCTGTTGTCCGAGTCCACTATCTCGAGATTCCGAATATAGCTAGCTTTACCAAACCCATCCTCAGCAAAATGGCCCGAGCCCATTTGGGTTGACGTATGTTCGTTATTGGGCCGAGAATTAACTATCTCCCCGCCCCACTCGACCATTGTGGCCTGGTCCGCTAAGTGCGTGAAGAGCTCAGTGGGCCAATAGCCCACTAAAGTATTGTCGCCGAAGCCCATCCACCAATTTCCCAACTTTGGATCCTGAAAAAAAAATTATAATTTAAAAAAAAAAAAGTTTTATGCTTTAAAGTATGTTAATATTTTGGATTTTAAGGACCTTCCATATGAGGATGGTGATGTCGTATTGATTTCCATTTTGCAATGACACCGGGTTAATGGCAGCTCCAATGGCGATGCGACTGTTCGTTTGCACAAATCCCGAACATAGAAGGTTGTAGCATCCGGTTGCTTGATATGCATCACTCTACAATTTATTGACAAAAAGAAGGAAAATAAAGAAATAAGTTCATTTAATTATTCGATTTTGGTATTATTAAAGGTATACAATTATGGCTCATTTTGTTATGCTATGTGAGTTGAAATCCATTTTTCCCAACTTGCTTTTGATATCTCGAGATACTGTCTTTTTTAAGTAAATGAGAAGATGTCAGTATCTCGAGACACCTTAATACATACACATCGAGATTTTATCATTTGCTAAATCAATATTACATGTCGAGATTCAAAAATATATTGAAAAAACAAATCCGCATTTAATGTCGCTGCAATTAATGACATCGACACATACTAAACATTATGAATAATAAATTTGAAAATTAATATATGAACCATTTTCTTTAATTTTGTTCAATTCCTTGTTAATTAAAGTACTTTTGGAATAGGAAGTTCTTTAAAAATTAGTTTTCGAACAAAAATTAAAATAAATTCTTGAGGAAACTTTTCTACCGGAAATAAAAGGAAAAGCAAAAACAAAATCAAAAGTCGTGTTAAACGATCCCTATCATCGTTCGCGATTCATCATAGATTTGAATTTCTTGTAGACATATTCATAACAGCTAAGGGAAAAGGGGTACACTTAAATGCAGTGACAAGTTATTGAATTTCCTGAATTCCAAGATTCCCCATGCCAGATGCAAATATTAATTGCAGAAATAATTAGTTGAATACCATGAATATATGTGGACCACCATGCAATCAATTAATTGCCGTGTAAATAGGAATTGTCACATTTCAAGATTAATTAAAATAATGTGCTCTGGCCTCTCTCCAGCTAAACAATTTCATGTGCATTTGGACCCTCTTCCCCAATTTTCAAGATGACTACTTTAAAGAGTAATTTGAGCATTTTCTAATCACTAATATTATTATATGACATAAAATCATAAATTCATTTAAATGTAAAGTTATATGACCAATTTAATTGAACTTATAAAATTGATGTTCTAGCACTACTGGTATTAGATAGTATTATTCTTTCCTAATGGTCCAAGATAAGTTTTTTTTCTCCGAATTTGAAGCACTGGATGAAGATTGGTTTAGATAAAAATTATGTTTTTAGTAAATTTTAAAAAAGGTTGATGGAATGTACTGTTGAAAAGTTGCAAGTCTCGTAAAATATGCGATAAAAATTAATTATTGATTTTGACTTAAATTTATTTTAAATTTTCAACTAAATCAAATAGGCACATAGTCAACCTTGCACGAGAAATAAAATAATACTTGAGCACGAGTTTAGATTTCACCCTAATTGTTTTATCTTTCTTGATCTTAATACCTACTCGTCTCTAGTTACATATTGACAATATGTTTTGCTAAGCTTAAAAGTTTACCTATAAGCAAATTGTGTTAGAAATTAAATTCTTTGTGTATTTTATGTACTGAAGAGAACTAAAGTGTTAAAACAAAGAATTGCCATTCAAATTTCAAAAAGAAAAATACTAAACATGGTTGAAAATAGAGAGAACTTACCGTCCAATAGGTAAATAATCTTGGTCTACTGTCACCATAGAGCTCCGGACTAACCTGACTAGTACAACCATCAAAACTTTAGAAATTCATCTTTATGAATATGAGAATCATCCACATGTGACGTGGAACGTGATGTTGAGTGAAATGATAAAGTCAATTAAATATATAAATATATTTGTCATAATTAATATAAATAAATTGCTAATTTTTTAAGTACAAAATCCTTCATATAAACTTAATATGGACGCGTATTATATGAGCTCTTTTGACATGTCGTTTGTTGATTGTGAGTGCACGAAAATTAAAAAGTGTACCTGCCAACCAGCTTCAATGCTGTTGAGATCTGACCCATCAAACGATCCAGATAGAACCCATATTTGGGAGAGGCTGAACTCATTCACTACTTCGATTGATGGATTCCATACGTTAATCGTCGCTTTTGCCCCGTATATCTCTTGTGACGACGTCGTGTATGCTATCGCGTGCTTTTAATTCAAATATACCAAAAAAAAAATAAAACTTGTCATTTGTCATTTAAAATTGAAAACATTCAATAATAATAAATTTTTAAAGAACAATAGAAATAGAATTGGGCCGAATTAAAATCCGATTTTAATTTAAGTCAAAATCAAACAATTAATATTAATCACATCTTTTATGAGTCTCACATCTTTTCAACCACACATTTCAAAAATTTCTATCACAATCCAATTAAAATCTAATTTTAATCTCCACCAAACATCCTCTAAGCAAATCACCGGAATTCTTCCTTTCTACTTCGTATATTTAACTTCTAATATTCATAATTTCTATTTCTTGTGGTCATTAATTTGTGTGTTAAATATATTAACAATAAATAATTTTAAAATTATGAGACAATACTTGTTTATAGATATTCCTACCTCAGTAATTTTTCTTACATAATAATAAAGATTAATCAAACTTACACATTATTTAATAATATTATACATAATTAATGGAGAGAACAAGTTCACCAAATTTACCCTAAGCCCTATATATTTAATATTATATCTATATGATTGACTTCTGGAGTCAACTGGTCAACTACGCCACATAATATTATTTAAAAAAATAATAAAAAATCAAAGGGAGTTCAATTTCTAGTTTATTTAATTAATTTATCTTATTTTATATCCTAGACAGTCGCTACAATATTAAAAGCACCGTGACAGGCACGGATTATCCTACTGGAATGTTTAGAGTAAAAATATAGAACCAATAGAATTGAGTCTTGCGATGGAAAAGAAAAAAAAAATGGTTTTACTAAATGAATCGAAGTAAAAGGGGACAGAAATAAGTATTACCATGCGAAAAGAAAATATTTAAATTTCTAGAACTGTGGAGAGTGTTGAGGGGGGATTATGTCCATATTTGATAGAAATTAAAATTTAGATTTTATTAAAGTTAAAATCGACAATTAATTTTTCACAGTTTTTCAACTATATATTTCTTCGACTTTGTTAAAAATTTGATTTTAATATCTACCAAACAGTTGTATATATCATTACAGATCAAGTGAAGGTGTGAAGCTAGGAGGAAAATAACCTAGGGCTCTACTGTAGAAGAGTATTTTTACGATATCAAAATGTAAAATCATATTCTTTCTTTTTTCGTCCCAACACTCCTTTCTATCGATTCTACATTCTACATTTTTATACGTAATATACTTGATATTTTTATCTCAAAGGGGAGCCTAATTGGAATTGATGATAAGTTCAAATAATAAGTATAAAATTAAATTTACAATATATAAATGAAGAATTTTAAAGAATTTAATCAATATATCGACAACTTATCTTGTTGGTACTTTTTTGAAAAATCGGTATTGACGTGTTCAACACGACGCAGACAAGCGTCATGGTTTTAGACACACACATACACATACAAGTATACACACTTTTGCAGAATGGGTGTATATGAAGAGAGTAGTACCTCATGGCCAATGCCAGTCTGAACATCAGGTGCATCAACCCTTCTAGATAGTGGTATTTTGCTTTGTTTCTTGCCAAAATCATACAATGATTTAGCCCTAAGAACATCATGCACTGTGCTTCGCCTAATAGGGACAGTACCTTTTGGACATTTCTGCCCTTTTTGATGCCACATTTGCCAAGCAATTCCACCTCTCAATCTCTCACCTTCACTGCTATTTCTCTCCCTCACTGCATCTGTTTTTATCATCTTTGGCATTTCTGGTGGAACTCTCTGTAAATTTAAATACTAAGTTATAAATTTGTACACGTATAGTAAAAATTGAATCAGCATTAATTAATATAATTAACAATAAATATTATTGTTGTTCTAGAGAGATGAAAAAATTTTGTGGGGTGGTTGGTAGTTGAAAAACTAATAAAACCCATGAACAAGAAAGTTCTTTTGCTTTACGCTTGCTCAAATAAAAGTTAAGAGAGTGTGTGTGTGTGTGTGTGTGAGAGAGAGAGAGAGAGAGAGAGAGTTAATTTGAACTCTTTATTGTACCTGGATCTTGTGATTCTTGAGAAGAGGATGATCCAAAGCTGGTTGTTTTCTTTTATGAACACAATCAATGAAATCTCCATCCGGGCTCTAAACAAAACCAACCAAAATCAATAACAGCATACACAAATCGTACGAATGAAATTATTTCGATCAAGAATTAGTTAAGATGACATACTTGAATGGTTAAGACAGGAGGCTTGTTAATCTTTTCCAAATGCTTCTGAATCCTAGCAAGTCTCAAGCTACTAACTTTTCTATATTTTGTGTAATTCAAAGTCGAATATTGGGCGGAAGATTCTTCGCAGAAAATGAAAAGGATTAATGGCACAAGCAGAGGCAAAAGAGAAGATGAAAACCCTTTCATTCTTCCCATTTCATTCAGTGCCAAGAATGAAAAACAGTGTTGCAATTTACAATCCCACCATTATTAGGAAAGACAAAGAGTAACTAGTAACCGGATACACCTCTTGAAGACCCAAAACAGCCCAACAAGAAACAAATCAAGAAAATGACTTCTAATAAATTCTTGACAAACCCTACTCTCTCTCTCTCTCTCTCTCTCTCTGATACACACACAGATAGTGGAAGAATACTTAAGTGGAGGTGGGTGCAGAACAATTAAACGGAGTACACAATCCCAAATTCAAAATCATGATTACCTGCATGGGATTTATATCTAACAATGACACTGTTGAAATTGAAGATTCAAGAGAAGAGAGAAGTAGAAATGTGTATCTCAAGCATTATAAATTTGATACACCTACCAATTTCTTTAACACTCTCACCCTCCTCCTTTAATGCACCTATACAGGCACAGCTACTTGAATATAAGCATCTGCCTCTGCCACCACACAATCTTTGCCATTAATACTTCTCCAAACCCTTTACTAGCCTTCTTTTCTTTCTTTTCTTCTCAGTCACTCTCTACGTTTGTTTAAGAAATGTCCCTCTCGTTATCAAATATCCTTCTTCTTTTCTCAATTTTAAGTTTCAATTATCTATCCACGATTGTTACTTATGACACGAGCCATACATACATACATACATACATGCATACATACATACATACATGCGTAATTTTATATTTTGTTAAGGGTAATATAAAACGACCCCAACATTACTTAGATATAAAAACAATAATCAATATGGACTTGAATTTGAAGCTTCGATGTTAGGGGCAAAGGCAGTACACATTAACATAACACTTAAATATGTAAACAATAATCGTTATATAAAAATTCGGGCTAAAGTTGACTTTTTAAAAAAATAATCCAAGACTTCATATAAATTACAATATAGGAATTACGTGCACCAAATGAATTTTGTAAATATACATTCAATTTAATTTAAAGTAAAATTGGAAGAGTATTAGAGAAAAACAGTAGAATTACGAGTAATTAAGAAAAGAATTATATGAGTTAGATTTTTGATAGTCTTGTTGTCCTTTTCTTATAAATTTTTTTAATACTTTTCTTTATCCCTAATTCACGTCTAGTAAACATAAATTTTGGACATGTTACTATCTTCACGTTACATTCAAGTTATTATTCTTAACACGACAAGGATGCGTGGACTGCTTAATACTTTATTCTATTATTAAAGAAAGTAAAATTAATTGGGTAGGATTATGGCCCAGTAATCAGAAGATATATCTAAGCAAAGGCAAGACTTTGAATTCTTAACTTCAGTTCAACAGATAAGTAGGGTTTTTTTTTTTTTTTTTTTGGGGGGGTGGGGGGGGGGGG
>CAIGRN010122309.1:0-12615 GCA_903798345.1 Fraxinus anomala | reverse complement strand
ATTAGTTTGATATTTTTGAAATTGTAACCATAAAGTATGGTAGTTATTAATTTTTGTTTTGTTAATTTTGCTGTTTTTCATGGGCCTGCATACGAAACGGTACTGCAAAACCAGGCATAGCCCAACTAGAAAGGCAGGCCAGCACAGGCATGTTGCCGGGCTTTTTTCGAATCCAAAGCGGTAGCACGACCCAGTTTGAAGGCACTACAAATAGTGTAACTTGAAAACTCTAGCCTCAAATTATCTAAATGCACGAGTAAAATATTTGAGTGAGCTAAATTTACAACTCAATTCTCTTCCGTCATGAGGGAAAATATCATAATGTAAGAGCAGCTGCTCCATTCACCCTAAGATTTTGCGCCAAACTATTATTTTAGCGAAGATAAATAGAAAAACCACAGTAAACTCCTGATTTACAGCTCTAACAATGCAAGATGGCAAAGCTTACTGAGGAAGCAGCAAACAATTACTTGATCATAAATTTGGACTTGCTCTAATGATTGCATATCATCCCAAAAGAGTACCTTATGTAGCAGTCGAGGACGTGGATCCTGCCGTGTCCATTGGTAAAATCAGATGACGGTCCACATCGGTTTTTTCAAGATGGCAGTCCAGGGTTGCACGGTTGCTGAAGTTAGCCTGACCAGTTCCGTCTTCCTGCTGCTTGCCAACTACATTTATGTCAACACCCAAACTTGAATATCCTTGCTGACTAAAATTTACGTCAGTAGCATCTGGAAATGAGCATTTCATGGCTCCAGAATATAAACCAGGTGACACCTCTTCATCCCGCTCCGGCTGGATATTAAGGTCAATTTGACCTTTCAAAGGTGACATCAAGAATTTTCTCTCACTGGGATCATCAACACAACTATCATTGTCTGGCACTTGTTCAGTTTGTAGTTGACTTGGATATGCAGTTTCAGCCTCTTTTTCCAACTGTTTCTTCTCACGCCTGTCCCTCAGGGTTTTGCAACGGCGCTTCAGGGATTTGCAGACTACACAATCACATGTTTGCTCATGCTTGGGACCTTTTCCGCTGGGAGGTTGAATGCAAACAATGCATGTGCAGCCAAGTTTATGACGTGGGTGCCTTAGTCCTGTTTGTGATGAAGCTGGAAGAACATCTTCCTCCCCTTGGATTGCTAAATTAGCAAGTGCATCGAGTCCTTCCAGAGCCACAATCGAATCTGAATCCCGTTTCTCATTCTTCTTTTGCTTAAAAGAAACTGCACAATTAGAATACCATTAGCAAATGTGACAATGGAAGGAAATTGAGCAACCCACAAGAGAAGAAAAGGAAGTACACGCCTTTGCTAATGGTAGGTATCATATCTTCAAGCTCTTCTGTGGATAATTTCTCAGCAGCCGAACATAAAGATCTTGATATGTAGAGAGGATTGGAAAATATTAAGACAGTTCAAGAACTATTTATAACTAATGGAATACAATGAATTGACAGAAAGTTTCCTAGAACTTTTCTTGATAAATTAGTACCAGTCCCAATTGAGAAAAAAACTGTCAAGAAAATCAAAGAATTAGCCTTAACACTGCTTTCAAACAAGAGGAACTTAAGGAAATGCTGAATCAAGAATAAGAATTGTTGATAAAAGCAGTATGACAGGCTTCTATAGAGTATCGACATTGTCAGATTATTTACATACTCCAGTACATTATGGGCAGCCTATTAGTGCACGACCTCTCAAGTTAGAACATAAATACAAAATTTAAAGACCATGTTCCGGCAGAGGTTCATTAAGAAATTAAATATTCAGGGTTTGACTGCAATAATGCAGGCATTGATAAGTGGGGACACTTCTCTTTTTTGTTTCCTGTTAATCTCATCTTTTCAGAATCAGGGGTGACCCTTTCGCTGCTTCTCTTATGCCATTGATTTATTTCGCTAAGAGCAGGTAAGAGGTTCCATAAAAAACTGGGATGACAACATGAAAAGTGTGCACTCATCTGCCAGTTGAAAAACACAGATGATTTTCATTTGACTCCAAACCTGGCGAATGGTGTGTAATGATCATTAACGTCAGGGATTCCGTTGCTTGTTGCCCTAATTATATACTAGTCTCCAGAAAAAGCCAGTTAAAGGCTTCCATAATCAAGAGAGTAATGACATCTCAAAACTAGAGACTTGCATTTCAGGGATATCGATTAGGAGAAAAGGTACAGGAAGAGAACAGAATTCCCCAGTCTAGTTTGTGCTATGAATCAGGAAAAGTTATGTAAAGAAAACCCAAAGAAACATAGGAAAAGAAATATATGAAAATCCTGAGATACTACCGTCGCGCTTAACCAATAAATCACCCAAAATGGGAAAAACAAAATGCAAGAACAGTTATCACTCATTTAAGTGGGGGAAAAGGATATAGAAACACGTCTAGGAAAGGGCCAACATGTGGGGCAAAATTTTAAGTTTAAAATCCACATGCACTCTAGTAAAAACATTAAGACACCAGTAAATAGAATTTTAGGATTAAAAAATGGGTATAAAAGTTAGGATACCTGTCAAGACCCCATACATTCTCAGAACAGGTCCATCTTGAAGGAAGAAGAGCATTGGCAGGCACTTTGCGCCACTTTAAACAGTAGTCGCATTGAACCCATTGTATCTTTTCACTAAGGCAGCGTATATAACATTAGCATTCACCAGTTAAGTGAAAAAAGTACAGGAGATATGGGAAGGGAGATGCACTCTTATAAAAGAAAAGTAGTTTACCCAAAATGATCAATTGAGGGAATAGTAGGCCTTCCAATAATTGGTGCATGCTGTTGAAGAGAGAATCAAATTAGGAAAAGGGGAAAGTAATGGATGCCCATTGGTATGCTTTAATATCAGTCATTTAGCTTCTGTCAAACACTAGGACCATCTTTATTCATCAAAAAAGAAGTTAGGTGACCAGTAAACCATTCACAACAATTATATTATGCAATAAATTAACTGGCCAGAAAACTTTCACATCAAAGAAAAATGTGGCAGAGAACCTAATGATAACTTCAAGTAGGAGCTGAAGCTCTATATAAGCTAGTTTAAGCATCACGATATGATGTTGCAATGTGAACTAAATAAGAACTGCATTGAGGACAGCACCAAGTGTAATGAATTTACTCCGAGTGTTTATTCCTTAATGGGATTTTTTTCTCATGAACAAAGCATTTCATCCATCATCTCTTGAAGACAACTCTCAAGGTGCAAGCTACTTCAAAAAAGTAAAGAAAAAATGCAACTACAAAGTCGCTACAAAACAGATACCAATGAAATTTCAGAGAAAGGAATCCTGATACCTCAAATTCATCGATTTCAAAGTCTTCCACTACAAAAACTGTGGGAACGATTTTAGGAGATGGGCGCATCAACCCTTGAGCTTGGTTCCACGTGATCTTCAGCTCTATCAAATCCTCATTTTCAACCCTAAGGCGTTTACCTTTCGAACCCAAGATGCTATTCTTCCTCTTACTGTGACTAATAGGCTTAGCTTCAAGTGTTTCATTCACTTTGAACCTCGATTTACAAATTTCAGACCAGGTTGTTCCGGAATCTGCTTTAGTAATCTGGTTACCTGGCAAAAAGCTAGTTTGCACAGAATTACCCTTCGTGAGACCATTTATTGAGTTAATTTCTCCAAATTTATATTTACCACTATCATCCTCAGGAGCCAAAGCATTATTCCCAGTTAAAGTAGCCTCAACTCCCTATATACAGAACAATATCACAGAAAAGTAGTTAAAATGCTTAATCTTCAATTCGAAACATACAATAATTATACAAAATACATGCATACATTTATATAATCAAAGATACGGAATTTTCAGACCCACTTAAAATGCAACGTAACAGCTTCAACTCAGGATGCATACTCATAAAACTGCCTTAAATTTGGTGGCGGAGACATAACATTGTTTTAATCACTAATTTTTAATTAGGAGAAAAGTGCACTGTTTCATTGGACATGGACAAACCTGATCGGATGGAGTGGTTGAAGCTTTTCTGCCTCCCATGACCAACTTCCCTTCAGGCTCCAGCCTACTGAACGTTACTGACAAGATAAATCAAATCTTATTTTGCAATTCGATGACGAGAAATAAACTCATAAAAACACACCATGTATTATAACATTAAGAAGATGCATACAACAGCTTCTTCCAATTCAGACGGACTATGAAATAACGATATCAAACGGCGTAGGCAGACCTTAGTTTAACAGAAAAGTTAGACAATAAATTTGACAAAATGATGGTAATAGGAGAATAAGAAATAACACGTGGTAGACTCAGCCTAATGTACCGCGATGAGAATCTTGGCGGCACTGCAAAGAATGCAAAAACTTAAAGCCTCACTTTGGACAGTTAATAACAGTGAAGAATTAATAAATGGCCTTAGCAATACAAGAAACAGGAGGGACACTTCAAATCAACAAAAGAAGTAAAACTAAATCAAATCGATAACAGAGGGAAACAATCACAAGCAACAGAAATAGGCAGCACTGATGAATTACCTACATCACCAGCTTGCAGTTGCATTGATTGTATACAAGGAGTGATTCCTTCTAAGACATACATTCTGCTATTATTATTTGGCCAAAACCGAAACTGAAATACCCATTCCTTTCCCTTCAAATCCTGTACTTTCAGAGGTAACCCTTCTGGCTGAGATATCAGTGGAAGATAGGCCTGTCCCATTGTACATGAAGTTAAACTTTTTATCACAAGTCTATACAAATACGAGTATTATCAAATAAAGAACTTGCAACATATTCAAGTTAGAAACTGTTCTCTGCAGGTATTTTTATGTCTATACAGACAAGTAGAAGAAAATAACTACATATGTATACATTTATGAAAAAATGAGTGCATACAGATTCAGTAACTTTAGTGCTTGCAAAATGCACCACAATCATACGAATTTATATAACCACATGTTGATCAGAAGAATTTGCAGGATTGAAGTGCTGAAGTAAACACATAAACTTAGGGATTCACCTCTGCACACTTTTTCGGCAGCACTAAGCGTCCAATCCGTCCAGCATCACTAGCGGTCAGTATTTTCTCAAATAAAGGTGTAATGACTGAGTTTGAACTAACTAGACGATAAGGTCTTATCAACATACTAAATTGAAGAATTGCACAGATTGTAAAGTTAATGACGTGCTGAGTTTAACTAATGGAGAAGTTCGAACAGATTCTTCATGCAGTGATGCAGGTCTCATAAGACGAGACTATACAAATTAGGTGCATATTATATAGATAATCTAACCCATGATAATGATCATCAAAGGCATGAAAAACATTATAAAGTCTTGTAAATCCATAGGATACTTGCTAGAAATTTGTTGTAGCTCCTCATCAGTTATTCGTGGCCAATACCGAGGTAGCAACTGATTACGACCTCGGCAATCTCCTCGAGCCTTTCCAGTATGTACTACGGCTTCACCAGCTGAGTTCATTCCATTGTGACTGGAGACGTGCTTGCCCATTGGAGTTGAAAGGGTGGGCCATTGTGAAAGACTTGCACAATCATGGTTCGTATTATTTGTTTCATATTTGGATGAAAAAGCAGAAGCCAAACTCATATTTGAAGCAGAAGACTCATTTTTTACAACTGATGCTACACAGAGATTAGGTTTCTCTTCCCTATTGGATGCTGCAAAAAATAGTTTGAATAAGATTGCAGGGCATACTTTACTTTCTTGTACGCTAAAATTTTCGGAGAGCGGAGAAAATGCCAAGTAGCCAGGAGTTTCTTCACAGAAGGAAAAATGATAGTAAAGATAATCACCAGAAATTTCATTCTCAAGTGTTTCAGATGGACCAACACTCAGCTTTCTGTCAATCAATCTTTCAGAGGAATTTTCTTGTTTCTTCTCAAGAGAAAAGATAGAAAATCTGTCACTAATACGAAATCTATCAATGCCACCAACTACATCGACTTCAAAGGGCATCCCGGGCTGCAACTCAGATTGGACGCCAGAACCATTGAAAAAACTGGGTGCCTTTCGCCACGGCACAGGACCTGAGCCAGCTATCAAACTCCATCTTTTCATGGAGAGGTCCTTCAAACTTTCGTGCTGTGAAGGAAGAAATTGAGAAGGTGGTGGCCATGCAGGATTTGGGGTCTGAAACAGGGCAAATAAGGTAAGGATTCAGATCGCAATCATTTGAAGGAATGTGAAATCACAGGATTATGATCAAAGCAAGCAATTATGTTTGGCAAAAACATAAGCACTCTCATGGTACTCTGTGTAAAACTTCTTCAGGTAGTAAATTTTAAAAAATGTCACATTTGGTCTATGCAAAACAAGCATGTTTACGTAATATCATCAGTACCAAGGGAAATCAATCTAGGGCAGGCCATGTGGGAGTTATAAAACCTATGCTAGATTGATGCAGCCTGATGATTCAAGTAGTACGCGGAGTTACCATTCCCTGCTACTAAAATCATCCTACTTTTACTGGAGGACAATTTTTAATCCCCAGCCCCCTCTTTCCTGAAAATCAAGGCCAACAAGCATTTGCAGACATTAAAAAACTAAAGAAAATGAAAAATCCCCAAATACAAGAGAATGGTTGCTTAAATCAAGTGCCGACCCTCCAGAAATTTTCAAAAGAGAGTTTGGTATACTACGACCACGTCACAAACACTGAAAGGTTCTACATCCAACAGAAATCATTTTAATGTACAAGCACTACAGCAGAAAATATGATATAACAGAAATTTTAACAGCTGTGGGCTCCAATATAAAACAAAAAAACCAATAAAAAGGAGCCATATTATCCTTACCAAAATGTAACTTTTCTTCGCACAAGTCAGGCATTCAATTCCTCCTGCATCCAATAGTATGAACATATGGAATGACACTATACATCCACAATGTATTTGCTGCAAAGAAGAATTCATCGTTCAAGACTTAAATGATATCAGTGTTGTGAAGTAAAATGCAGAAGTCAAAATTTTCATGTCTAATCTCTAACAAATCCAGGATTTAAGTTTTCCTGAATTACAAATATTAAAAGTTAGCTCACCTTTCCACAAGATCCACAACAACTCCAACCAGAAGCCTTCAAGTGGAATGTCTCACAAAATTTTCCATCCTCGTAAGCAGAACTACATTCACATGGAATTACGAAACGTATTCATGAAGTAAATAAGAAGGCTAAAAGTCACTTGAACGATATGAAGCTATCTCGTGAATGCACCCATGAGCATAAGAAAGCTGGGGCATCTTAATACTTAAACTTCACTTTTGATGCAACCTTTAGTATGGAAAATTTACATGAAGTCATACTTTGCACATTAAACCATTTAATCTGACAAAATTTAGAAAGATAAACAACTCTTTTTTCTCTAATATGTTTGCAAGCAAGTCAATTCTGACATAAGTTTCTAAGTTGTCTCTCTATCCAAAAGTAAAATGAAATTAATTATTATCGTCTACAAACACAATGATTGGGCTAATAAATCCATGTTAACTCTTAAAAATTTTACTTCTTAAAAGTGGTATGAGTTACGCAGTTCAGGAATTACCAATGATGTTGAAAGGACACGGACACGCTTGACGGACATGACACGATATGGACACGTTAGCATGTGATTTTTAAAAACGTAGGACACAAACATGTTAATATAAATCTTTTAAAATTGTAGATTTATGTGTCCTATCGTTATGTTTTATAAGATCAATTCTTTTCTTAGTTTTAAATTTTGTTCATGAAATTTTTTAAAGTTGTTGAGTAGCTATTTGTAATATAAAAATAACAAGATATTACTCTGTTGGGACGGAAATATACATAGTATAGGTCATGGAGTGTTTGAGGAGTATCATGATGGACACGATACGACACGTGTGGCACATAGCACCAATAGGGGTGTTCGTGCACCATAGATTACCAAGAACAAGTTTCACAAAGTAATTTTAAAGCTTGTTTGAATAAAATTGTAATGAAATTATAATGAAAATGAGTAGTGAGTCCTACGAAACGTGTTGATAATAAATGGATAGTTGTTGTGAATTGATGGTTAAAATTAAATTTGACTTTGACTTGAAATTATAAGAAGATTATGATTTCAGACAAACAAGTTCTTAATAAAAAATATCTTAGTGATCTCGATAATAAGAAAAATATATTTGTTGTCTAATTTGAACTAAAAATAAAAGTAATGTAATACAGGCAAATAAGGTCTCCCTTTTCCCTTTTCCTTTCAAATAATAATAATAATACTAAGACAGAGAAGAAGAAGATCCCGTCCCCTATTCAAATTTACGAGCGTTGTTCAACAGGGAAACCCCAATTTGTTTGGTGGAATGGTTTAATCACTATTATGATTTATCTGTAGAACTGATAAAATAGCTTATGAAATATTGAAGTTGGAATTTTTTTATCGAAAAGTAAGAGTTCAACAAAATGATTTTCTTTTACAAACAAATCTACATCAGATGAATATGACCAGAAACTTCCACTAAAGGAACCCGCAGCGAGGCTACTGATACAAAGATTTTCCTTTGCCAATTCCTTAGTTGGAAGTTCACGCAGTTAGTGTACATAAAAAAAACCTGATATTCCAGTCTACAATTGCAGTATAGCCTAGCAATATTTAATTAACAACGGAGTATGATACTGTCAGGCAACAAAAATTATGCATTCTAAGTTGTACTTTGCCATTTACCAATTAAAAGTTCCCACATTTAAGGCAAGTCTCAAAAACCCGATTTCCATTTTCCACTTCAAACGCAGCATAACCTAGTAATCCTAACTTAACATCGGAATAGGATACTATCAATCAACAAAAATATGAATTATACAGGATCATGCTCTTCTTATATGTAAAATTCGCCAAACACCCAAGTTCCAGTCTTCTTCCTTCCACCACGAAACTTTAAGCCAGAGCCCAGATGCTCTAATGAAACTTTCCCAATATATTTTTTAGGAAGTTGAAAAATGGTAGCAGTAAATTATTGACTTGAGGAAGCAAAGTTGAATAAAATATCTAAACACTGACTGACGTAGAAAAGTCCATTTTCAAAATCTGTGAACCATGAGAAAACACAAATAGTATTCATACAGAAAACCGTATTTGCTGAACAAAGCTTTCCACATTTTTTTCACTAAAAAAGTAAGACAAAAAGAATCAGAAATTCTAAATTCAAATTTTAAACTAACAATGAACAGAAAAGAAAAGTCAACAAGAAGTCAAACCAGTGAAACAAAATAATGGAAAGTATATTGCTTACGCGCAGCGATCGCAAAGGTCTGCGTACTCGCCAGTGCGAAGACGCCAACCTCTTCTCCATTTCTCCAACGGCTCTTTGCAGTTCGAATTGAAGCATAACTTAGTCGAAGAAGACGACGACGACATGACACAAACAGACCTAAACCCAAACTGTAGATACCTATATTGGGTATCTACAAAAAAAGAAAAAAAATCTTCACTCCAGGTGTTATTATCAAGTGTAAAATCCTTGTTTTAGAGAGAGAATGACGCAGAAGTGCAGTGAGAGAAAGTGCGTACTGGTGCGTTACATTTGTCGTCGTGGTTTCAACTGTTCTAAATTGTCGTCTCCTCGTCACTCTCATTGGACGCAAATTCCACGTCATCTGAAACTAAAGTCTATCAATCATGTTTTTGATAGAAAATTTTTACAGAAAACATATAACCAAAGGTCAGTAATGGTAAAAAATAAATGGAAAGAAAATAAATTTCAGAAAAAATAATTATCGATAACTTATTTTTTAGTGAATTGTTAATTAAGTGTGTTTGATTGATATAATTTTTTACCCTTAAATTTTTAAATTTTGGATCTTTTTGTGTTCGTTTGACTTTGTTTTATATGAAAATTATTCATTAAAGTGATTTTTTTCCACAATTAATTATAAAATTTGTTTCTATTGCCAAAAAGTAAAAAAAAAAACCAAAAAAAATATTTCCTAGAAAATTATTTTTCATCAAAGTTTAGTGTTCGTTTGACTTTATTTTACATGAAAATTGTCCATTAAGGTGAATTTTTTAAAAAAAATTTATGAAATTTGTTTTCATTGTAAAAAAAAGGTGGAATTCCATTTTCTCACCAAAAATGTGGGAAAAACAATTCAACCATTACATGGAAAGTGTGCACGTGTGTGGCATTTGTGGAAAAAGAATTCCATGAAAATTTTAGCATATCAAACATGACAAAAGATGAAAAATGAATTTGGATTTCATTTTCCACGGAAATTTTAGCATATCAAATGGGGCCTAAATTCATTCAAGCAATGAAAAAGAAAAAAAAAAAAGACAAATAAGGTATTGCTATGACAGCACCTGTACAAAAAACTCCCTATACTTTTGGCTCTGTCCAAAGCCTATTTTCATTTTCGTTTATTTAGAAAAGTGTTGCACCACATATACATGGACACAATATGCAACAAAAAATACTTCTTGTACATAATTATTTATATAATACTTTACATGATGATGATGTATCAAAATATAAGTGGAAAAACTATTTGATAGATGAGATTTTGATATAATTAAATCCAATGTATCATCTGTTGTTTTATCATTATTTAATTTATTATGTACATGTATCACCATCCAAATGCAACACATGCATATAGATGTGTTATTTACGAATTAATGTTTGTTTGGCAGGGTTTTTATTTTTTGGTGAATATACTTTCTCAGGAAACTATTTTATTTGACGTTTAAAAACTAATTTTTAAAGAAATTTCCTCTTTGGAAAGAATTTGTGAAGAAAGTCATATTGGATCAACTTATATCGAAAGTCTAATTAGAAAAAATACTTTTATAAAATTAATCAAACGTTCAAAAATAACTTTTTTAAGTCTTAAAAGTCGTACCATGGACCTTATCCATTCTACGTTTGACATCCTGAATTGTTATTCAACTTTTAAAAAATTCTGAATAATCTCATTACTTTTATCGTAACCCTACCACCTGTTATTTGAAAATTAAAGATATCAATCATGTGATTGATAAATTATTGATTTTCTAAACGATATCAAGTGATAAATAAGCTTTCGTTTGGCTCCATTATTTCTTATTAAATTATAATTTAATTTTTTGTCTCTTTTTATTAATTATACATTTTTAAATAAAATATTATTGCATGTAAATCCAAAAAAAAAAAAAAAAAATCCTTCCTTTTTATCCACACATTTTACAAAAAAAAAAAAAATATTATTCTTTTCATTATAATGTCAAATAATGGTAGTCAAACATGCTCTGAGAGACATGATTAAAAGTTCCATGAAAATGGAGGATCAATTTTGAAAGAATTTTAAAGTTTAGCAATTGTTGAAAAGAAACGTTAAAAGGACATTAACTATTGAGGACAATTTTAAGTAAGTATTTGGTGGGGATTAAAATTAGACTTTTAGTAGATCGTGATAGAAATTTTTGAAATATATAGTTAAAAAGTTGTGGGACCTACAAATATGTGGTTAATATTGATTGTTTGACTTAATTTATTAAAATCTGATTTTAACTTGAAATAAATACGGAGTAAATATGAATGACTTAAAACAAAACATTGAAAGTACAGTGCTCATCAAAATTTTCACCTTGACTTGAAAGACTATAAGCCTTTGTTTAGCCTCCATTTTAATTAGATTTTGAGAAAAATATATATTTTAAAATAGAAACTTTTTAGAGAATATGTAATTAAAAAAGAAGAAAATATTTTGAATTTACGTGTAATATTAATTTATCAAAAAATATATAATTGATAAGAAGAGAGGAAAATGAATTATAATTTTAATGAAATCCAAATACGAGCTTAATGGCGTTTAAAAATTCATTGTGCACATCTAGAGAGCATATTTTGTTGTACTTAAAGTTTGTTAAACATGCTTTACATTGATAAATAGTTTCTTGAGATTAAAATCAATAAATCAAACTAAACTTCGATATATAATATTTCAAACTTTATAATTAAGCAAAAAAGCCATATCACAAGTTAAAAATCATTTTAAAACAACTACAGTTCAGAACTACGACTTTCTTTATCTTCTACTTGTTTTCTCTCCTCTCTATTCATAGTCTCTATACAAAAAACAAAAAAAAAAAGTTCATTTCAAAGTGGTGAAATAGGCTGGAGACCATATTGCAACCCAATCAATAGATTGGGGATTACTCGCTCGACACTTTGACAGTTCAGTTGGGGAGACTCTTGGACCTTGACCAGTTTGAGGCACATCCCGCGATTTATCTGATCTGTGTGATGAGGGATCGGATCGTAGACCCCAGGATTAGTCGTCAAAGCACAATAGTGCAATGGAATAAATTTTCCCTTTTATTTATATACTTTCATTAAAAGTCACATTCGAACTTCATTTAAAACCTCATTTAAAAAAATTAATTAATTAATATCAATAAAATAATTTTTTTTTCTACAAAAATGGAACTAAATTCCTTTAAGAGAGAGGGAAAAAAAAAACAATTACTGCGCGAAGTACAACTAGGTAAGCGTGTTCACATTCTTCAGCGCTTACTCACTTATCCCAACTCGCCAAAAGCCCTATTCTGGACGCCTTCAAACCAATTAAGGGTTTACCAGTGAGGGTCGTACGGCGGCAGCAATGGAGGAAGCGGTGGCGACGGACGAGGGAACC
>CAIGRN010122280.1:0-13003 GCA_903798345.1 Fraxinus anomala | reverse complement strand
AGTCATATGTAATTTGTATCTCACAATCACAACTCCTTGTGATTAACAAATCACCAAGACTTGAATCTACGGATTCTATTATTTAATTTATTAGAATATTAATTCAATTAAATAATAGATATTGCCATAAATATGCATCAATTATATATATATAAAGTGTTTATGTAACACTTACAATGGCACTGGTATTTTTTGTTGGAAATCGAAAATGAGATCATGCAGAGAATATAAACTTAGTAGAAGATCAAATGTTAGGAGGTGATGGTGTTGTTTTACGTAATGAGGGTATGATTTTCAACAATGAAAAGAAAATATTTGAGTTTTACAAAAGATATGCATATGACGTAGGTTTTCCTGTTAGAAAAAGGAATTTAAAAAAGGGGTCGATGGAGTTTTGAGAATTGTGAGATACACTTGTAGCCGTGAAGGTTGAAGAAGAAGTACTTCTAGCGATTTTGTAAAGCCGCAACCAACAATTTAAATCGATTGTAAGGCCAGGATAACAACATCTTCAAATGATCATGGATATTGAAGAATTAATGCAATCCACTTCAACCACAATCATAAAACAAGTCCATCAAAATCCAGGTTGTTTCGATGCAATTGAGAATTTAGTGCATAGGTGAAACGGAAGCTCGAAGTGAGTGATATGGCAGGAACTCTGTTGTACAAAAGTTACAACTCCGTGGTTGTTGAAGAAGGTGGATATGAAAATTTGACTTGCGTGGAAAATGATTGCTGAAATTATATTGAACAAGTGAGATAATTGAGACTCGGAGAAGGAGATGTTGCAATAATACAATCCTACTTCTCAAATATGCAAGCACGGTGCTCGGGATTTTACTTCAGTATTGATTTGGACGATAAGTCGCGACTCAGGAATGTATTTTGGGTAAATAATAGGTGCAGGCAGGCATACAAAGAATTTGGGGGATGTGATCACATTTGATACAACTTATCTAACTAATAAGTACGACATGCCTTTTGCACCTTTTATTGGCGTCAATCACCACGAACAATCAACATTGCTTGGTTGTGGTTTGCTTTCGAATCAAGATACAGATACTTTTGTGTAGATGTTCAGGACATGACTTCAATGCATGCATGGTAAAGCTTCACATGGAATAATTACTGATCAAGATAGAGGCATGCAAAATGCAATCCAAATTGTTTTTCCAAATACGAAGCATAGATGGTGTTTGTGGCACGTTTTGAAGAAGTTCCCAAAGTAGTTTGGATTTCCCGTCGACAAGGGTTTAATTTTTTTCTGCTATACATGAGATTTGTGTATGACTCCCAATTTGTTGAAGAATTTGAAGAATGTTGGATTGCAATGATCGATAAATTTGAATTGCATGAAAGTGGTTGGTTGTCGGGACTGTACGAAAATAGAAGTTGTTTGGTTCCTTGCTTTTTGAAGACTACTTCCTGGGCAGGGATGTAAAAAACATAAAGAAGTGAGAATATGAATGCATTCTTCAATGGGTATGTACATTCGAAGACCTCGTTGAAACAGTTTGTGGAACAGTACGAATAAGCACTACAGAATAAGGTTGAGATGGAGTTTCAAGCTGATTTCAAGTCATATTTGCAAATGTTACCATGTGTAAGTACCTTTGAAATGGATAAGCAATTTCAGTATGTTTACACCTTCTCAAAATTTAGAGAAGTTCAGGAAGATTTCAAATGGAAGATGTATTGCGACCTCATATCTGCTTTCGAAAATTGTTTTGGGACAACGTATGAGGTACGCGAAGTTGTGGTATGTGGCGAGAGAAAGATGAAAAAAATTCATTTGTTGTCTCATTTCATAGGGAGAATTATCAAATCATTTGCAGCTGTCACTTCTTCGAGTTTCGAGGAATAGTTTATAGGCATGCGATATTGATCTTGATTCATAATGATATCACATCACTACCTGAGAGATATATATTGAGATAATGGAGGAGAGATGTTAGTAGAGCACACACGAGGGTCGCAGTGAACTACGATGGGTTGGTTAGTATACCTAGTGAGATGAGATATGACAGTATGTGTCAATCTTTTGCTGTGGTGGCGGACCTTGCTGCTGATGATGTTGGTCAAACGCCTGCAATAATGGAGTGGATTGAATCGCATCGTAATGTTCTTATGTTGACATGGTTGAGTACTGCAAGTATAGTCATTCCGCATCATACAGTACAATTAGGCACCCAGTGTACTATATCACAAAATACTACTAGTGATAGCGTACTGGATCCTATAGCTTCAAGAAGAAAGGGTGTGCCGAAGAAACTTCAAAGGAAAAGCCTATTGGAGTCGAGTTAAAAGAAAGCAAAGGTATCTTAAAATGTTATTGTTCGAATTATTTCTGATTCGGAATACAAATTCTCATATGTTCTTTTTCACATGCAGGCAACATCGACGTCGAGCAAAGGAAAGAAACTAAACCCAGATAAAGTGTTACACCAGTTGATACACAGGATCTTCAGGCATCTCAACATCAGCAATATTCAATGCCGATAACATTATCGTATTCATATTTTTGAATTTATCATATTTATGGATCTTTAGTTTTGAATGAGATGTTTAGATTGTTTTTGTTAAACACTTTGCATTAGATTTGTTTTGTTAAAGACCTTTGTATTCAAGCATCTTTAGTTTTGAATATAATGTGTGGAATGGTTTTGTTACACACTTTGGATTGCATTGGTTTTGTTACACACTTTTGTATTTAGGCAATAATAAGAAGAACACAAGTTACAACTAGAACCAGTCATCTGAAAGCATATTTTAGATCCATTTTCTGAAAGTAGGACAAAGTTCGCTACAACTAGTCATACATGTACAAACATACATAACATAAACATTTATTAAATATTGGGGGCTACTAATCAAGCTGGCCTATTTCATTTTGCATTCATTTCAACAGTTACTTTGCCTATGTAGATCGTCATGTTCATGTTCATCAAAATCTGGACCTCTTCTTCGTCTGATAGCTGAATTTGATATTGAAACATACAGGACAAATCTGACACTGCGTCTCCTGATGCAGAATTTGTCAAGCTATCGACGACACTTGATTCGCTGCTCGAACCCACTCCCAAAAATCATAATTCTGATTGCAGCATTTGAATAGTTTTCCTTTGTTATCAGTCTCCCTCTCCACCTCAAAGCACTTCTGGAATCCAATCGTGCAGAACGGGCATCGGCGCTTGCTTCAGCATTCATCAAAGAAGTGCCCTTTGCCTCTACAACTATAACAAATTCCGGAATTTTTCCTCCCATTCTACAATGGAAATCAACCACGAACAAATAATCCACCATCAGTTCTAAAAACTAAATAAACACAACAAACAATCACATTATTGCAAATCACCAACCTAAACAAACTAGTGACTACTGCGGGCAACAAAACATGCAATATTTTTATTTCTCTTTCAAGTAGCCTCTCTGACAAACAGGCTTTATAAATCTATTTTAGAATCAATTGGTAGAATGGATGTCTTCGAATGAAATGAACGCATACAAATTTAGATTTGGTGCTTCAAATGAAATGAGTGTCTTCATGTGAACCAGAGTTGGTGATGCAAATGAAATGAACCCATACAAAATTAGATTGGTACTACAAATGTAATTAACCTTATTTACTCAAATAAGTGAACCTTACTCGGCAGCCCAAGAAACTAAAATTTCTTCTTGAGTTCGCATACTACAGTGTTCAGTTCATGGAGGCCGACAAGAAAATGTATGGGAGTTCACTGATTTTCCAAGTCGCGGAAGTAGGAAGAGCCTTGGGAAATTTTCTCTGATTTTCGTATGGGTGGTTCGCCGGTGAGGAGATTCGCGGTGACTGGAATCAAGGTTGAAAAATTTAGGGCTCTTCTTGTGATTTTGGGGATATTGAACCACAACATTTTTTTTTTTTTCTTTTTTTTTGGGTATCCTGTTTGCTTTCTTTTATTTGTAAAATCTTTTTTTACACAATGCCATGAGTGCAATTTTTTAAATGCATGTATTCAGCATGTTCAAATGATTCTAGTAGAATAGCTTTACTCTTATGTATATATGTATGCATTGCTCTATATTTTTCTCCCTTCACAAAATCCATATAGTCAAATATATATATATATATATATACAAGAAAGTCGGTGGTCACCTTCCTTCTCGCCAATTCTAGAATGTCAATGTATGCTCTTGTTTGATACCCATTATTTTCGAAATGCATTTTTCTCTCATATTTTCAACCACGTTCTTCAATAAAATAATATTACATACAAACGTAAAACTTTTTCTTATTTTTTAACCACATATTCTCCAACAAAATACTAATCCAAAAATGCATTTTGAGCAAAGTAGAAAGCAAAAGGCATCAAGCTTCTGAAAACTTCCTTAATGGCAGTGGTAATGAAATTGGATTCTTCTTTCTTCTTCTAGACCTATTTACAAGTGGAAAAAATTTGGAAACATAATTAAATAATTTTGGAGCCAAGTTAGAGGTAACTTCTTCAATTTTTCCTTTCAGCACCGACTTGTTAATTTAACTCTTCTCTTTTTACCATTCCCAATTGTGTTTGAAACTCTTTGAAGTTTGAAGCGCTGAGTCCTTTCGTTAAAACGTGTGCGACTTGTTTTTCAATGTTGATATACTTCAAGTCTATTTACCCTTTAAGTACCTTTTTCTCTCACAAAGTGATAACGCATTTCAACGTGCTTAGTTCCTGTGTGGCACACTGGATTTTCTACTATACGTCTAGATGATTGATTATAACATTATATTTCCATTGCATGGCTTACCGATGGATGTAGATCATTCATTAATTGTGTAAGACGTGAGCTCCCATTGCTCCTGCTCTATATTGAGCTAACCCAAGACTAGACTCGTACCAAGTTGTTGATCTTCATGTGTTGTGACATCTAGTATAGTCTACATCACAGTAGTGAATGACCTTGCAATCTTTCTTTTTCTTATAAAAGAGTCCATAGTCAATTGTTCATTTTACGTACCTTAATATTTATTGCATTACTTCAAGGTGTGGGTTTTTCGACTTTTCCATAAATTGGCCTTCTATCCCAGCTACGTATGCGATGTCAGGTCATGTCAATGCCAAGTAGATTAAGCTTCCTACTACCTTTTGGTATATGGTTTCATTTTTCTCCTTGCTTCATCTGTACATAGTTTGAGTTAATCTCGATTGGTGTTGATATTGGTTTGCAATCTATCATCTCAAACGTCTATAATAGATCTCTAGCGGACTTGTGCTGACACAAGAATAATCCTTGTTTTGTTCTTTCCATCTCGAGTCCCGAAAATTGATTTAGCTCTATAAGCTCTTTCATTTAAAATCTTATCGATAGATTCCTTCTGGTTTGTTGGATTTCATCTTCGTCGTCTCTAGTGATGATAAGAGCATCCTCTTATACTAGCATTATTGTTAGTTTTCCATTTTATGCTTTAATGAATAGGCTCGAGTCTGTGGGCGCTATCGAGTATTCTCTTTGAACTAAGAATATGATTATCTTATCGTACAATGCTCGTGGTACTTAATTTAACCCATAGAGAGCCTTCTTAAACTTGTAGATATATCATGGCTTTTCTTTATTCTCGAATCCATTTGGTTGCTATATGTATATGCCTCGGTCAAGTTCTCCATGGAGAAACGTGTTTTTCATCTCCATCTGCCACAACTTCCAAGATTTATTCGCTACTAAAACTATAAGCACTCATACTGTAGTGATCATTGCCACTGAACTAAATGTCTCATCATAGTTTAGTCCATATTGATGAGAGAATGCACGAGCTACTAGCCAAGCTTAGTATCTTTCGATTGATCCATTAGGACGTCTCTTTACTTTGTATACCCATTTGCAAGATATAAGCTTTACTTCATTAGGCCTTGGCATTAAATCCCAAGTCTCATTTTACCATAGAGATATGAACTCCTATTCCAATGTCTTTTTCAACTCCTTGTGTTGTGCTGTTTCTTCAATGGACTTTAGCTATTTGACACTTTCGTCTGTTTCTACTATTGTATTAGCATACTTGAGATTTAGTTTTCTCTGTCTGGTTGATTTTCTGAACTGTGGTTGTGGGCTCGTTCGTACCTTAACCTCCTCTTGTTGACTAAGTATTACTTTTTTTGGTGTTATCTAATGTACACTAGTCTGCTAAGGATTTGCATTGTGCCAGTAAACTTTTTTTCGTCACATGATTCTTCTGCATCTTTTGTTTCTTCAAAACTTCATTATACTTCTATTTTCTCCTCTTAGAATTTATCTTTTTTTTTTTAATCTAGTAGCTCCACCCTCTATGACGTCCACCACAAAGATGCTTCCTAAACATCACGTTCCTTGACATGTAACAATGATTAGTTGTAGGGTAGCAGCATCTCCAACCATTACTTTGTTTGTCGTATCAAATAAGTGCATTTTGTGCACTTATCTGAGTTGTATTACTAAATTTTTATATCGTCGAATTAATGATTTTTATTTAACTTAGTTAATTTCCTTTTGTTTCAGTTTTAGACCTGTTTCTAAGCATTTGGAAAAGAAAGAAACAAAAGAAAGATGGTTTTGCAACTAGCTTGAAAGTTCGAGAACCAAAGTACAAATATCCAATAGTTGATTTGCACCATAAAATGATGATTGAAGATCACGTAGGATCAATTGGATGGAATTTGAAGTCAAATGAGTGAATTATAGCCAAAGTATTCTCACAAATCAATTTCAAGACGCACAAGTTATGCTCCATATTTTCTACCTCAAATTGAGAACCATTTTTTGCATAGCAAATATTCGAATCAAAAAATTGATATTTCAAGAATAATTATAGCCCTTTGAGTTATCTATTTAACGTAGTTTGAATCATCTCAATCTGATATCGAGAGAGAAAGTTATAACAAAAATACTAAAGTACAGTTTCAAAAAATTCGATATAATTTGGTGACCACCCCGTCCTAAATTTGGCCAGCAATAGTAATTTTCTTGGTCTGGAAGAGGCCAAAAGTTTTTTCTTCTATTTTGAGTTCTACACCAACTAAGAAACATTTTGGGACACAATTTTAGGATTGGTTGAGTCCCTATAAATACAAATGGTTGGAGACAATAAAGGTGATCGATATACCATCCACTAATCTCATATTCATAAAAAATCCATCTTTTTGGAGCAAAAAATTAGGATTTTCATTGGAGAGTTCATCTGGGCACGAAGACGAAGTTATATTATTTGATTTCCTTTGTTGATATTCATAATTGAATCGTATTATCAGATTAATAAGTTTAGGGTTAAAGGGAATTTATATAAAGGGATTCGAGAGCACAGTACGCATTTCATCATCATATTTTCATAACACTTTCATTAATCACAACTTTGCATCGATTTTCGTGAAGTTAGGTCTTGCATTCATAAATATTTTAGTTAGTGACAATTTAGTTATAGAAAAATCATCAATTTCTATTGTTTCGATTAAAGTTAAGTTAATTTGAACTTGAACTTGAACTAGTACAATCTCTGCGAGTACGATACTTAGACTCAAAATCCATTTTACTACTTATTAGCGATCTATAAACTTGCGATATTTCAAAAAAGAACATTTTCGTAACAAGTTATTTGCGCCGTTTCCGGGGATTGTTCCTTTAATTTGGGCTCGATTAATTTTATCTCTAATTTGATTTTTTACATGTATTCTTGTATTTTTATTTATTTATTTTTCCATTTTAATTTTTTTTGTTTTTGCTTTCTTCTTTTTCAGGATATAAAAATACCAAAAATAGTTGGATAACAAATGAATGTGGTTAATTTCAATAAAATGCTTGCATGTGACTTCATCTTAAGACAACAACAATTGACAGCTCAAGAAATTGATAGGGGGATATGCTTGTTGGAGATTTCATTATAGGGCATCGACTACAAGATATAAAATAGAAATGTAAACTTGATCAAATTACCCTAGGTGACTTGCCAGTTGTATTATTTCTCTCACCAAAATTTGACGTGGGTGATTTGTTTGTGGAATTATTTCTTTCACCAGTTATTAATGAACATCAATTAAGGAAATCGTGTCTATCGGGCTTCCAGCAAATACAACAAATGGAGAAGACTTTTCATGAAGATATAATTGTTTCTTTGCTAAAAATTTTGGATACGAACGTTGAATTCGAGAAATTTTCAATTAAAAAAAGATGAGTATGAAAAAGGAGGAGTTGATCGTAGTAGAGCAAACTGAAAAGATAACATTTAATGATTCTGACTTTACCGAACAATCCTCCGACTCCAATGATTGCTTAATAATTGATTTTGTCATTAACACCAATGAGATAGTTGAAGTTTACATAGAGAAGTTCGAATAGGGTAGTGAAGCCAAGCCATATTTAATGACAGAGACAATGTAGATTTTGGGAGAACAAATGAAAATCGATGCAAGTTCAACACAAGCAAAAAAAAAAAAGGCGCCCAAAGCTTTCTTTGAAGTTCTTGGAATGATCATTGCTTCCAAAAGTCTAGTTAAAGATTTTAAATTAAGCGCTTAATGGGAGGCAACCCATTTTTAATCCATTTTTCACTTATTTTGATTAACTATTGCATTACTCATAGCTTTAGGAATTACATTAGTATTTTAGGAACATGTATTGAATTACTACATTTACATGGATTTTTTTTACCACAATATAGGTAGTTTTCAAGCTCACCATAGACACTCGAGCACAAGGTTGGGGATAAACAAGTGGAATCAATCCTAACAAGACGTTAGCCTACCACTTCAGCCGACTAGATAGACCAGTCTGAGCCCTCTTTTATCTTCTCCATATCAACACCCAAGGATTTTCTAATCTTTAACTCCTTTATTTTTCTTATTTTTGCTATTATATTCAGGACAATGTAATGTTATAGTTTGAGGTGGGCTGAGTATCAGGATACTTAGGAGTTATTTTTGTTTGTATTTAATTGTTTGACGTTGTTGTTCTAGGCTTGAGTTGAATTCCCAAATCCTTAATATAGTGACCAAACTGCTAGAAAGTAGTTTGGAGTGGGAACACTAATGCTTGTATTGATAGAAGTTTGATAGTTTGGAGTGCTCGGATCCTACTTTTGGTTGGAAGTTAAGGAGTGTAGAGCGGGCATTGACCAGTTTTAAAAATTTGAATCCCAAAAAAAAGTAAACAAAAGGTGTGATATCTTATACTTCTCTTCGTAGTCTTTTATGACTAGGCCTATAGTCATCTGATTTGAAAGCTATCAACCTAAAACTCATTATAAGGGTCATTTAGAAAATTTAATGGAGAGAAGTCTTGCACATAATTTGTCAAAAACAAAATAAAACACACAATCAATGTATATATTCAGAAAGAATAAAAAAAAAAGGCTTTAGGTTATCAAAATCGAGATGTGCCTGGTAAGAACTTTGCGATTTGAACTCTAGAAACTGGCAGTGTGACCTAGAGAAATACTTACTATCTTCTCTAGGTTTACAAGAATATAGTTCTTTCATTATAATTATTACTAGGAACCCACATGTGCTAGCATAAGGAGTGATATTCGACGAGAAGTGTCAAGAAAAATGGACCACGAGATACATGGGATTATCAGTAAATCAACAACACTTGATTGATTTTGTTCCAGTATGGGTATGAGTTCAATGTTGGATAATCACACACACACACACACACGCACACTAAGTCGAGCATCAGATATTTAAAAAATTATTTTTAATGCTGTTTGAATCTTTCCACGGTGTTGACTTAAATTTGGACCTGAGGCATATGTAAAGTAGTTCGATATTGAGTCAGTTATTTGTGATTTGCTTAGGGTAGTAATATGATATATGCTTAAATTGAATTATTTTGTACGAGGACGAACAAATGTTTAAATTTTGGAGTGTTTAATAAGTGCATTTTGTGCACTTATCCTCCAAATGACTAAGTTTTTATATCATTGAAGTGTTGATTTTTACTTTACTTAGGTTAGTTTTCTTTCGTTTTAGTTTTGGACCCATATCTGAACATTTAAAAAAGAAAGGGATAGTTTTGCAACTAGTTTGAAATTTCGAGGACCGAAATAAAAATCTTTAATAGTTGATTCAGACCATAAAATGATGATTGAAGATCACATATGATCAATTGGATAGTATTTGAAGTCAACTGAGTGATTATAATCAATATTTTCATAAATAAATTTCTAGCCGCACAAGTTATATTCCATATTTTCTACCTCATATTGAAACCCATTTTTTGTACAGCAAATATATGAATTGGAAGATTGATTATTCAAGAAGAATTTTAGCCCTTTGAATTAGTTATCCAATACACTTTGAATCACCACAATCTGACATCAGGAGAGAAATTTATGACCAAAATACTAAAGTACAGTTCCGAAAAATTTGATATAATGGGTGACTACCTAGGCATTTATAATGGGCAACCGTCCCACCCTAAATTCAGCTAGCAATTGTAATTTTCTTGGCCTAGACGATCGTTCAAGTTTAGCCTAGGTGACTACCCAGGTAATAACCACAGCCAAGAGTTTTATGTTTTGAGTTCGACACCAACTAGGAGACATTTTGTAATGCAATTTTCACAAAATTTTAGGATTTTGCTTTAGGCCATATAAATACCATTTGGCTGGAGAGAAAGGGGGATCGATATACAATTTCATTCATCTCACGCTCATCATTAAAATCCATCTTTTTGGATCAAAAACTAGGATTTTCATTGGAAAGTTCATCTGGGTTGAAGATCAAACGAGAAGATGGAGTTATACTATTTGATTTTCTTCTTCTCCGAATTATGAATTTCAACTTTTGTATTTCTTGTTTCTCTTTATCATGCTAATCTAGATTGTTTTTGTAATAGGTTTTCGACGAACCTTGTATTATGAAACTTTAACGTTTAAATCTTGTTTTTTATATTAAAGCACGTTTTTAACTCTTGAACGATTTTCATGGATTTATTTCTATATACAATTTTATGTGTAATAGTTGTAGGAGTATTGTGGCTTGTTTTACATAGATTGAAAATAAGTTGGACATAGTGTCAATTGTTATAGAGTTCGATAAGGGATATAAATATATCTTTATGCTCTATGTGATCTTTAAGTATTTATAAATCTTTAATGTATTATTGTATATTCGCATCCGTCATAGAGATATAGTTGAGTCACATGTAAAAATAAGTTTAATTTCACTCGAGACAAATTGTTAAACAAATTAAGAATATTGATCTTCTTAATTGAATTGTGTTATCAAATTAAAAGGTTCAAGATTAAAGGAAATTGATATAAGGGGATTCGAAAGCCTAGTTTGCTTTTCATAATCAAATTTCATAACACTTTCATTAATCACAACTTTGCAACTACTTTCATTCTGTTAGGTTTTGCATTCATATTAGTTATTGACAATTTATTTAATAGAAAAATCGCCATTTTCTATTATTTCGGTTAAGCTGAAGTTAATTCGAATTTGAACTAGTACAATCTGTATAGGTACGATACTTGAACTCAAAAGCTATTTTACAACTTGTTAACGATCCGTGCACTTACAGTATTTCAAACGAAACATTTTCATAACAATATCCTACAAATATACACCTAATTTGCCTTTTTATCAAACCTACTCAAGCGATCAGGTACGACAACATAACATACTCAGCCAATGACTCTGAAATAACTAATCGTTAGTTTAGTTTTCCATGGTTTCTCATATGGTAACATGAATCATAACTTTGGTTGTGGTAGCCGTTGGTCACATGTGTTGTTGTCCTCATGCACTCTGCTTAAAACCTTTGCGTGTAGCATATTTCGATACGTTTCTGCAAGGTGTTGATTATTCTTTTTGCTACACCATTTTGTTATGATGTGTTTGGACATATACTTTTCTCTGTTATATGTACATAGGCACCGTATCTTATTTCCAACTTCTCCTTCAACTCTTTCTTTAAACTCTTTAAACTTTATAAATATCGTAGATTTTTCTATCATAAAGAAAAACCTAGACGTACATTGAGAAATCATCAATTAATGTTATCATATAGTGCATCCCTTATATAGATGGTTGCCTGACATGTCCAAATACATCAGAGTGTATTAACTCCAATGGTTGTTTTGCTCTATAGCTTGACTCCTGATATGATAGCTGATGTGTTTTACTATATTAATAGCCAACACATACTATGTGCTTTACCATCTCTGATCTCAAGTTAAGGGAGACCCTTAAGCATTGACTTATGCTAACTCATATGTCTTAGTCTAATATGCCATAAATCTATTGTCTCATTCTTTTGAGTCTTATCAACATACACAGGCTCTGCTAACATTATAAATATGGACTCTAATCTTCGTCCCTCTATTATTGGTGTACCCGAAATTTTGATATTTTGATATACGTCGACTTCTTTGAGTCTAAATAGAAATTAGTTACCTGATGACATCAATTGCACCACTGATAATAGATTTTTCTTCATTCCTAGCATGTGATAGTTGTCTTGAAGCTATACCTAGTTGGGATTGAAATGATGAGTGATAATTGTCTTGCTAATGTTGGCTATTGGCAATCTTAAGTTGTTAGCCACCATCTAGCATCCATTGTACTCTGTTGTATTTTGTAGCTTCTCTTTATTGCCTATCATATGGTTGGAACATCTAGAGTCAACAATCCAATCACTTTTGTAATTTATTCATCCAAGGAGAACCCCAACTTGTGTCGATTCTTCATCGAGGCATATACTACATTCATTTCATTGAGTCTGCTCCGTTACTGTGAGTAATGCAACGACATCTCACTCTTCTTCACTATTGTATTTTTCTTACTTATTGGAGATCGCCATATTGCCTTCTATTGGCTTTTTCTCAGGGGCGGAGCCACGAAAAGACGTTGAGGTTGGCAGAAATTTTTAAAAAAATTAGTGAACTCACATGAGAAATGCTCCATGACACACCAAATATAGTTTTAAAAGCTAAGCTTATGACACTGATGACAAAGTGAGTCAAATACTCAAATAAGTATAAATATATCAATCCTTAAAATGTCTTACT
>CAIGRN010122271.1:0-26639 GCA_903798345.1 Fraxinus anomala | reverse complement strand
AAAAAAAAAAAAAAAAAAACCCCATCAAGAATAGAAGAAATTGATCACAGATGATTACAAGAAACAAAATCCCAATTAATCAATAATTGACTACATAAAAACCCATCAAGCATAGAAATAAAAAAATTGATCACAATTGATTTCAAGAAACAAAATAAGATTTACGCAAGACATAAACTTCAAAAACCCATCAAGAATAGACGTGCAAAATTGATCACAGATGATCCAACCCAACAAACTTTAAAAAAAAAAAAAAAGAGAAAGAGAAGATATCACAGATGATCACAGAGGAACGCACCTGAAAACTCTAATCTTCAAGAACTGAAATATGAGAAATAGATGTTGAGGGGAATTAATTTTATAGGAAAAAAGGGAAGGCGGTGGCTCTAACCACGGTTATACTAAACTCTAACCAGGGTTATTTACAATTGAAGTTAAAAAATCAACGGCTTAGATTAACCGTACTCTTTGATGGATCGGTTTGATTAAGAAAAGGAGAGCGTACATTCAACTCACCATGCATTATTTCCGATACGGCGGCGTAAGGATCGGGACAGCTTTTTATTAAAAAATAAATATAAAAATCGTTACCATAATTGTTGCTTTCATTAAGGCGGTGGAGCCGAGCCAGCCGCCGAGCCAAATCTCAAACTATGAATTAAAAAATTCCCAAATCCAAACTAACGATCGTAGAACAGGCATCGGAAACGGAAATCCTCCGGATTTCAAGCTTTTTCCCGCAATCTGGACTGTACATATCGGGAATTACATCGCCGTCGATATTTTCTCTCTTTCATCGTTGATGGAAAAAAGAGAAGCGGCGGATTCTATAGGAAGCGTAAACACGCATTTGCACAATCTTCAATTGAACACCAATTCCGATAAAACAAAATCCACCCACAAATCTCATGCCCCCACACTTCAGTCATTTGGTAAGTCCATCTGGGATTCATTTTCATTCCTGTGAAATTTATCCGTAGCTATATATTTGGGGTGTGAATTGATCTTGTTGAAATTATTGGGCTTGCAGATTTTTCGTCTTTGGTGAAGCGAGAGTGTCCACCTAGCTTAGTGAGCTTGTGTATTGGAGTGGTGGGTAGGCATCTTGAAGACATCATTGATGACTTGGCTGAGATTGCCTCTACTTTTCCCTCCGATATTAAAGTAAACGATTTCAATATTTTCTTCATTTTCTTTTTCAAGAATTTTGCAAGATTCAACGCTTAGTTCAGTTGTTTTCAGCTTACAAGTAAGCCTTTTAAGCTCAGCCAAATGTGTGGTTGTCTTACTTCGTTTGAAATTAATAGATGGCACTGGTGGCAATTGCAAGAAGAAGAAAGTTACTGAATGATGACATTATCGTTGCTTTGGCCGACAGTTCATGGGAGATATTTGATATATCTGGTTCAGATGTTTCCGACTTTGGGCTTTGTCATGTTGTAAAGCTATGCAAGAATCTGAGAGCAGTGGATATAAGGTAGAATTAAGAAAATTCGAGTTAATATTCAATGTAGATAAGCATAGATAGATTAATCTTTTAAGAATTGAAAAAGGAGACTTTTTTCAGTATTGATAATGATGAGGTCCATTCGATTGGATAACCATAGTCAGTAGTTTCATTGGCTTTAGTTTGTGCGACTTGCTACGTTGTGTTTGTTATAATTTATAAGATTGGTTTTGAAATCTTTATTTTCACTGAGTATATTATTTATGCAGTCGTTGCAGCAGACTCACAACAACTGGTGTTTCCGAACTTCTTCAGCATTGTCATTCACTTGAGATACTGAGATGGGGGTACACTTTCTTCCCATTCAATTAATTTTTTGTTGTTCATGCTTGTTGAAATCTTGAAGTAATGCAATTGGTGTTCATGCTCCATTGTTTTTGTGAACTTCAATTACTGCATAGTTTATTGTTTGCTTAGCAATAATAGCATTGAAAAATGAGAAATTGAAGTGCACGAAATGGTTATAAGTTGCCCGAGCAGAATGAGAAGACATGGTAGTGGTAGAGATGGTTAAATTCGTAGAGATAGATTAAGCAGGATGTGCTTGACGTGGTTCATAGTTAATAAGATTTGTTTCAGTATTAATCAATTTTATTGAGTTAATTTTAGTAACTTGTAATTAATCTACACATAGATTTCATCATTATGGTATTTAACCTATTATGACACGATTTAAGCACCTGCAGCTGAAATGTAATGAGGTGGACATATCAATTCTATGGCATAATTTGATTGTGCATCTAGAATGGGTTACTGTGTTAATTTGTCTCAACAACCAGTGTTTAAAAAGGCTCAATTGGAATTGGGAGGCAAGGCATTTTGAGCTATGAGCCTCGTAATTAACCAATAAAATAATTAAAAGATATAAAATACAAAATATAAACCATAAACCATAAACAATTTTGAAAATCCATAATGATACAGATTGACAAAATTAAAATCTATCATGCAGACAAATATAAGAACGTGTTTGAGAAGTGTTTATAAACTGTTTAATTATAAATAGATAGAAATGAGTGGTGAATAAATGGTTAGTACTTGTGAATCTATCGAAATACAGGCATCCCAGCTTCTTAAGGTGCTTCAGTTGGAAGCCAATACTTTGAAAGTGATTTGATGTTAGATATTGTCTCTGTGCCCAGCTTGTAGCAAGCCAAAAGTATGACTTGAACCTGAAGGCTTTACTTACAAAACATTGAGTTATTACTACTTTTGAAAAAAAAAAAAAAAACTTTGAGAGCAAGCGTAGCGAATCACATAGATAAGCAAGAGTTTATAAACATGAGCCTAACATAGGCTAAAATAGATGAAAAAGTAACAAATATTGAATTCTCAAACTAAGTCACATAACTAAATTTTAGTATACTGCTAGAAGTAAAACAAGAAGGAAGTGTACTATATCATCATTTTTAGCAGGATCTTTATTAAAATTATCAGCATATTCGATTCCCTGTCAACGGTCCAATCACTGTAATTTCTTCTCATTCCTTCTCACCATCCTCCACTTGCAATGGTACTTTTTCCCTTCCCTTCCATGTAAAGACATAAAAAAGGATAACAAACGACCTGTGATATGTTCTATGTTCAGAAATAAATAGTTCAAAAGGTTGAGGCTAATAGTAAAAGGCCTAGTAAAGGCAATACAACTGAGTGCATAGCTTAACAGCCCTGAGGCTTAGCTTTGTGGCATAAGTCTCATTAAATCGATGCGTTGATTTTTAATGAATGCTTTATGTGAGTGAGGCGTGCCTCCAGGTGTAAGCCTCACATAGCCTTTTAAAACAATGTCAACAGGGAGATAAAGACACAAATTTTCATCTTGAAAGTGAAAATGCTTTGGTTTTGGCATGAAAACAGATCCTAACAATTTTTAGGGTTCTAAATTTTGTGCAAGAACAAGTTTTGCCATATTTAAACGCATTGAATTTTTTGTCATTTCACTTCATTTAAAGGAACTCAAATATAAATGCATTAGCGTGTAGAATGAAGCAAATGAAACTAAGGCAATCCTAAAGGTGGTTTTATTTGTGCCGAAGTCTGTTTAAATCTTTATTTTGCTTCTATATTGCAATGCGCCCACACTAAATAGTCACATGCTTTATGTTCTTCCAAAAATTATTCACTGCTCTGACTCCCTTGGTGGATTACGTTGAGTGTTGGTAATGTTCTATGATGTGGCACAGTTTTTGTGTTTGACACGGGGGATAAACCTCATAACAGGATATGAACCAAAGTTAATGTTGCAGAGGTTGCCCCAGGAGTGACAATACTGCTCGCAGATGCTCAAGTCTTTTAAAACCAAACCTTAATGACTTAGGTGGAGAATCATGGGAGGAACTCGACTTCACAGAATTCACTCACGGTGCACAGTCACTGCGCTGGCTAGTTTGGGTATGCTTTTCACCAACATGCATGTTTTAAGAGTAAATTTGCCCCAGCTTAAAAAAAAATCAGTTTAACTTTGTTTGCCAAATACGTTGAGCTTCTTTAGAAATTAATTCTTTTTTCTAGATTTTTGTTCAGAAACTTACTTTTCGAGACGCAAGTCTTTCTATACTTTTCAGAAGAACACTTTTACCTTCTTGTGAGCTTTTTGCCAAACGTGCTCTCTGGGCTTGCAGTAATACACATCATTATGTTAGATAAAACTCTGTAAATAAGAAGTTCCACCATTGTATTTTTATCCTAATTTTTTTTCTTTTTTTAAAAAATTTTTCAGCCAAAAATTGACAAGGATTCATTGGAGAGCTTATCTGTTGACTGCCCTCGCATAATTATAAATCCGAAGCCATCGCCTTTGGGTTTCAGGGGCTCTGAAGTTCCGCGAGAAGCAATACTGCAAGTTGTGTTGGATGACCCAATTGTTAAAGATATTGATCCAAAAACTTGGGCAGTTACTGGATTTATATCTAAAACTACACTTCCATCAGTTTCGAGTCCTAATGAATTATCCATTGCTGAAAAATTTAGGCTTGCATTTGTAGAGAGAGATACTCGTTTAGCGCCAAAGAGAGCAAAGAATGCAAGACAACATCGACGACGTTCAGAGAGGGAATGGGTAATGACAGATACGAGAGCAAAAGCATTAGCGCTTGCCTCAAATGCAAGCAAATCTTTACATCCTAAGAACTCATGAGGAAAACACTGTATTCTCGCTGTTATGATAGGTACAAGTTGGGCATATATCTCCTTTCTTTGGAGATCGAAAGGGCCAGATTTTCAATGTTGTCGTTTATATCTGTCCTGCATTCTCCATGTGATGGTAGAATAGATGTTCTGTTGGGTATGACTATTTTTTATCTGATGTCCTCTTGTACGTTATACCAAGTTCAGAGAATTTGTGAAGAAGTTAAAACTTTCCTTCTTTGAAAGTGAGTTCAGTTGGTCATTTACATCTTTCACACTGCTCTTTCTGGACAATACTTTGTAGTCCTGGAAAATGATAGGGAGTGGAACGTGTTTTCTGTTCATTAGACCCGAAATTATGGACCTTCTTTGTTGATTTTTGCCTGTACTTTGCATTTTTCTTGTTTCGTAATCGATTTTCTACGGGTTTAAATTTCTGTCGGATCTCAAGAGGAGTCTGTGCTGTGTCTGTGCTGTGAAATACTCAATCACCACTAACACTCAGATTAGTAGGGCGTGCTTGGAAGTTAAAATGTTATTCATGACAATCATCGATAAATCGACTAGTATTAGGATCAAGGGAAAGATTTATAGGGAGTGAAAACATGTTGAAGTTGACATGTGACTGAACAACTGTTTTTTACCATTCAAAATTGTTGAATTTGGCATCGGATTGAATGAAAAACAGCAATATTACAACAAAGAAAAACGCATTTTCAGTAAACTAATTTCTAACTATTAAGTGTGAACAACTACACATCAAACGGAAAAAATAACATAAAATTTCCCGATATTATTGAAACCATGCATGGAAGCGGAAAAGCATAGCTTCGCAAGCGTTTATTCGCACACCATCTCAATATCAAGAAAGCAAACCATGTATATAACCCAATATACACCTGCAGGGTGACGAAATTGGCCTACAACAAGACGAGTTATTTCTTCACAGAGTACACTGTTTGGTTAGATTCCGAAGGACGTACTGAAGGATGCCTCCATGATCAAAGTATGCCAGTTCAACCTGTGCATAAGCAATTGAAATAACACCAAGCAATTATTACCAGTTAACCTGTCAAAACCATTGAAACAGGCCAGTTGATCATTCTAACCAACCACGGTTCACGGGGATTTCCCATAAAAACAGGTAATATTTCCGATACAAGCTGAATTATATTGCTAAATTGCATCGAAGGCGTACATCCCAAGTGTACCAGACAAAGTGTTTGCCTGAAATTATTTCTAACTGAAATCTCAATGAAACATGTACAATGACAAGGAGAACTAATGCAGAGAGAAGGAAGTCACACGTACCTCTGTGTCAAAGCGGACGGTACAAGTGAAGGATTTTCCATTATCTGTCGTCACAGTAATATCCTGTCCCAGCCTCATATCACTTACTTTTGCTGGAAGGTCTATAGTGTAACGCTCATGATCAGTCAAACCTAGCGTATCTGCATCTTCACCAGGCTTGAAGCAAAGTGGAATTATACCCGACCAAGTTACTGCGATGAATCCTCTCGAAACTTTTGGCAATCACTGCTTTTACACCCTAACGTGATAACGTCGACTGGAAAACAGAAAATAGATTTAGAGATTGGTCACACAATACAAAGCAATCGCACAATGCACAGAGTACCAAATTTGAAATTCCACTTGCCTGTAGCATCATTCCCTTGGCAGCCCAATCACGAGAACTACCACTTCCATACTCTGATCCAGCCAGAACAATGGTGTCCTGCCCGGCTGCCTTGTATCTCTGGGAAAAATAGTATAATTTAGGAATAATAGACAACAATTGACAGCGAAGAAGAAGTAATACGAGCAGCAGAGCTGTCGGTTTTTTATACAAGATCTACTTTTTTTTTTTTTGCGAGCATGTCCTTCTTGGTGGGTGGATGGAGTTGAATGCTAAAGAACCGAAACTTATCTGTGCTGCATCGTACACATAAAGTTTCTTCCCTGTTGGAATGTGAATGGTCTTTGGGCCCACTTCTCCATTTAATAGTTTATTTACTATCCGGATATTGGCAAATGTACCTCTAGCCATCACCTCATCATTGCCACGCTACCGTAAGAATTAAAATCCTTTCTATCAACCCCACATTACATTAAGTATTTTGCAGCAGGGCTATCCTTGTGAATACTGCCAGCAGGAGAGATATGATCCGTAGTGATACTGTCCCCAAACAACAGCAAGCAATAAGCATCCTTCACTCCACGAGCACCAGGTGGGTCCATTGTCATGCCACAGAAATATGGAGGCTTATGGATGTATGTTGAGTTTGGATCCCACGAATAAAGACTCGAGGGAGGAACTGATAATTGATTCCAGAATGGGTTGCCATTCGTAATGGCTTCATACGTGCTCTTGAACATATCGGGAAGCACACTAGATTGAACAGCCTACACAAGCATTATTTTTTTAATTTGATTTGTCTGATAGGAACACGAGGATAGCAAAGTTCAAGATTTGACAAGTCAAGAAACATCCAACTACCTCTGCTATTTCTGCGCTGCTAGGCCAGATATCCTTGAAGTCAACACTTTTCCCATCTTTGCCAGTTCCAATCGGCTCTTTCTCAAAATCAATGTCAACCTAGAAAACACAGCATTAAGACAGACGCAAGTCAATGTCAACCTACAAATACAAGTAAAGTTGCAATTACACAAAGTCCATTCTTGCTAGCAACGAAAATTTAGAACTGAGACTGCGAAGTTTTTAATAACAACTCCCCTCTCTCACTCCCCCCACAAAAAAAAAAAAAAAAAAAAATCCATAGAATCCCTCCTCAAAGAGTGGACCTGAACACCCAAATTATAAGTTGACAACATAAAGTATTCACCCAGAAGTTCTAGTAACCCATCCCATCCTCCTGTAAGCTTGATCCATAAACATAATTGCCCAAAAAATGACAATTAACACTTGAAAACACTGCCGAAACTCGACTAAACAGAAGATTTTCAATTTTTAAGCAACATAAAGTATTAATTAAGAAGTTTTAGTTGCCCATCCCATCCTCCTGTAAGCTAGATCCCCACATACATAATTGCCCGAAAATGACAATGAACTCTTGCAAACGCTGCCGAAAATCAACTAACCAGAAGATTTTCAATTTAAGTAATGCTCCCCCTTCACATGCAGGTGTGTGCTACCTTTCCTCTAATATATGGATTGATCACTTGATAGACAATAAATCTCTCTTACTAAATAATCAATAATATCGAAAATTCCTTCACTGGGGCCTAACATTAAATAAACTATTTCAACAGCAAATAGTAACAATATTTTTTGAAGTTTATGGTTGCCATTGTGTTTTCAAACTATTTCTGGAAGTTCATATTTTTTTTTTCTTTAAAGCACCGTTAAAACGACTTTGAACCATGTTACAGAGATATGAATGGCACCATATCAGAAGGTAAAGCCAATCCATGCAAAAGTTTGATATAGTAAGACCTTTACAAGCTGTTAGGAATTTATTCTATAATTATCAGTTTAACACAATACTATGCCTCTCACCTGTAACAGAACACCGGCTAGCTTAAAGGGAATTTCGACTAACTGGGGGGTGGTATTTTCCCAATCGATGATCTTTTTCAATTTCGTATAGCGGATTCTAAAAGTATCCTGATTGAATATGGAAGTTTGACTGCAAGAAGGGACAATGCAGATAAGAAATGTAAGATCCGTTCTGAGGTAGAAGTAATCAATAAACATATACAACAAGACTCAATATGATGAAAGTTATGTAGACATCTAATGAATGGCCTAAATTATCTCTCTAACTACGCCAAAAACACATGATATCAATTAGAGGAGGAGATGCAACAGACAGGCTGAAAATGTGGACAAAATAAACATCTCTTTGAAAAAGGCCAACGTAAAGTGTAATTGGTCCACACTTAAACATACACAGATCAAATAAAGAAAACAAGATATGAAGTGAAGCAAAAATACCTCACATACCGATTCTAGGATCGTTCAGAGCAAGAAGGCTATAAAGCTTTCCAAATTCGCCTCCTCCAGGCTTGGGAAGGGTGGTAAAAATTCTCTTGAAAGAATTTTCAGAAGCTGCTTGAATTGGAAAGATTCATTAATAAATAAACAACAATAAAACAATTCAAGATAAACATACGAATCATGCTACATGTACCGAATTTTTTTACCTAGTTTTTTACCTACTACTCACAATAGAGATGGGGACCACATTATCGGAATTTATAAATACATGCGGGCCCCGCGCATTATGTGAGAGTGAGTAATCCGTTATGTACAAACCATTATGTACAAATGGATTAATCCTAAACATAATGGTATAAATATTGGGAGTGTAATATCAAATGGGTAGGGAGGCTGGGAGCAACTTCAATAATCAAAATGCACCCTGTCAGGACTCATCAAAGGGAAGTGAACAAATATTAACATCAAATAGCAATTGTAAAGCCTCCAATTCTTTCACACATACAGCATAACACGCCTAATAAAATTCATTATGTGATAAACAAAACAGAGGAAGAAAAACCAAAACAAAAAAAATGAGACAGAAATTTCAAAAAAGATGGGGAAGAGGAGAGTGAGGGTGGGTCAACCTCTGATTCTTAGCCCCTATTTTGGCGAGGATTAAAATTAGATTTTTAGTAGATTTTGATAAATATTGATGAAATGAGTGATTGAAAAGTTGTGGGTTCCTTTAAATGTGTGACTCGAATTAATTGTTGACTTTGACTTAAATTAAAATCTTGACGTTAATTCCGACCAAACATGGGCTTAATCTACATTATATACAGCACGTGAAAGGAGGAGGGTTTACGACATTTTTGTTTGACCATCTTATTTTCCACTATTTGTTTGGCAAAAGGGAAATGATTGTCACCACCTTCCCTTTCATCTCTATGTCTACCTCCAATTCATCGACATGGGTTATCTCAAAACCCTCGATCCATGAATCTGTTCAACTTTCGTTCCGATCTCAGCTCAACCCATTTCCTCTTCTAGACCCGACGCCATTTTCGAGAGCCAATGTTTATCAACTTTCAACATTGCCCTTGATTGAAAATGGCGTTCGGGAACTTCGAGAAAGAATTGAGACAGTTAAAAACACGCAGAAAGTGACCGAAGCAATGAAACTAGTTGCAGCAGCCAAGGTGCGGAGAGCCCAAGAAGCTGTCATAAATGGCAGGCCTTTCGCTGAAACCCTTGTCGAAGTTTTGTACAGCATCAATGAACAGTGCCAATTGGAAGACGTGGAAGTTCCTTTGACGACCATTAGGCCTGTAAAGAAAGTTGCTCTTGTGGCTATAACGGGCGATAGAGGTCTCTGTGGGGGTTTCAACAATGCAGTATTGAAAAAGGTTGAGAATCGGATCGAGGAATTGAAGAATCTTGGATTGGATTACACTGTGATTAGTGTTGGCAAAAAGGGTAACGCATATTTTGGGAGAAGGCCTAGCTTGAATGTGGATAGGTTTATTGGACGAGAGTATTTTCCCAATTCGAAAGAAGCTCAAGTAATTGCTGATGATGTGTTTTCGCTGTTTGTGAGCGAGGAGATAGATAAAGTTGAGCTAATTTATACTAAATTTGTGTCTTTGATCAAGTCTGATCCGATTATTCATTCTTTGCTTCCCTTATCTGCGACAGGGGAGGCTTGTGATGTGAAGGGAATCAGCATTGATGCTAGTGATGATGAGTTCTTTAGGCTAACGACTAGGGAAGGGAAATTGACGGTGGAGAGAGATCACGTTATGGGTTTGAAAAGGTCGATTTTTTCCCCAAATTATCAGTTTGAGCAGCATCCTGCACAAATTCTTGATGCATTGATGCCACTTTACTTGAATAGTCAGATTTTGAGGGCACTGCAGGAGTCATACGCGAGTGAGCTTGCAGCAAGAATGAATGCAATGAGTAATGCTACAGATAATGCAATTGAATTGAAGAAGAATCTTTCAATTGCTTATAACCGCAAAAGGCAGGCGAAGATCACTGGCGAGATATTGGAGATAATTGCTGGGGCAGAGGCTCTTATGTAGTTTCAATTGGTTTTGGCTCTTCACAATTGAATGGTTTCACTCTTCTTTTTGTTGCCTTTTGATGAAACCATGTATAATTCGTTGAGGTCCCTTTTTTTAAGAAATTAATTAAGATTCCTTTCAGTCTAAGTCTGAATCTTTCTTAATACCAACGAGATGTTGGGGATGATGGAGCAGAGGCACTAATATACAATGAGTTTGGCTCTTCTTTTTTGGTTCGATTCCCTAATGCCCTATGTCTTATTTTTACTCAGTGTAACTCATTCCTAATGATTGCTCGGAGAAACTATAACTGGGGGAAAGCTTGTTGAAATTTTTTGTGTTACATAGTTTATCAACGCATATTTCTTTTTCTATTGAAATGAAATGATGTTTCTAACTTATTATTAAGTACTATAAACTTAATTTACAATAGATTCTTTGTGCTGACTTCTCTGCTTTCATATCTCTGTGTCATCGCGGTTTATTTATGTTCCATATATGTCTCGATGTTATTATCGATCTTTGTTCTTGTTCCAGTAACTTTTGTTGGATCTTGATCTTTTGATCCTAGGGCAATTACAAGAAACATGAGATTTGCAGTGTATATTCATCTGCTAGACGAAAATCCTTTAACAAAGATATTAGCAGAGGCCTCCTGACACACACCATGGATCTAGTTTATGCTTGGGAGAGACGAGAGAAGACTTGGGCTCATTTGGCAAGGCTTTTGAAAAGTCAAAAGTTGCTTCGAAGACTAAAAAACTGCTTTTGAACCTATTTTGATAATTTTTTGGAATTGATTTGTCCGGCTAAAAGCTCTTTTTGAGAAAGTTGGCTTAAGGCAATTTCTTTAGGCATCTCTTCCGGAAGAAGCTTAAGCAAAAGTAGTTGTTGTATCAAACGGGCACTTATTCTTTCATACCACCACCAAAAATGGAGGTTTTTTAGATTGTTGATTTTGCAGTACTAGAGGTGGTGAAAGCACGATTCAGGCCAGCCCTTGCCCGCCACGGCAATCAAGCAATGTCGAGTTCATATTCAGGGCTGTTGACATAGCTAATAGCTATGACATAATAGTCACCCACTACTTGAGCCAGTAACAACCAAGAATATTTTCTTTGCAACTAGGGCTCTCATAGTCTATTAAGATTTGAAGTTTCTTATTAAAATATCAATCTTGTTAAAAGTAGTAGTTAAAACTCATATATTGGTTAGTATTTTCATCATTATTCGATGTGAGATTTATTCTTTAACATAACTTACAAGATGGTGGCTCAAATGAGCAAACTGCTTCTAAAATCCGTATGTTCATTTTTTAGTCTATCGAATTGAATTGTTTCTTGGAGTTTAATGAATTCTATTGCTATGATTAAATAAAAAGAGGAAAAAACAATATAAGTTCTCGTGTATACGTTACAATAAATAGCCATATATATATAGGACAATGACAACTATAAATATGAAAAATTATAAGTAAAGAGATAATATATGTATATTTCTCATTCTCATTCTTCTACTCATTTTTAATCACATATTCTCCATCAATCTACTAATGTGGCTCAAACACATTGATAATCTTTACTAATGAAATTTTATGATTGATATATTCTAACAATATTATTGTCCATCTCGTATTTCCAAATATCATGAAATAAGATACATTAGAGAGGGTGATAATCACACGAACATGTGTCACTTTCTTACCGTCTTATTTTCTACACATACATATTAGTCAATACTGTACAATTCATATTACTAAACAAGCCACCAAAGTTCCATTCCACGATCGACTTCCCTCTTGTACATGATATACAAATCTTTTATCACGACTCTAGACGACAACAAGACTAGGCTCAACAATGCTAGAAATCGGCTCAATCTTTTTCCCCTTTAAGCTTTCCAATTCCTTGAAAGCAAATATTTTCATTTTCTCAATCTTTTCTTCTATTCCCTTATTATCTTTTCCCACTCCATTTTGCATTCCTTGTATCATTCCAACATAGAGCCCATATTTTCTCAATTTCTCAATTTCGTCCTCGGCTCCGCCTCCCAATATAGCTCCACAAGCGGCTCCACATGCATGCAGCTCGCCTTCCTTTTTCTTGCAAACGTATTCAATATTTGAGCCATTCAGTTCCAATTCACGGTACAAGCCGTCCACCATCCCCTGTGAGCCGGTGAGCCGGGTAATTTCTATAATAACCCGGAGGATCTTATCCGGGTTGTGGTTTTGGGCCAGGTCCATGGACCTGTACAAAAGCTCCAGCCCAAATGGAACCATACCATCTCCCGTAAGAAGCTCAATACTAGGCTCGAATTTGTGTTGGATTTTGGGCTTGTTATTGGGCCGGTCTGTGATTGGCAGGTGTTCATGAGCATGATACGCCGCGTGCATCAGATGAATAGCGGACGCCGCGGCCATAGCTTTGCCGCGGTCGCCACCCATAAGCTCGCACGCCGCAATGCACAGAGCCGGCGCCGTGGTCAGTGGAGCGGCAAAAGTAAGGTAGTGCATAGGCTCAAAGACAGTTACCGGCGGCCTAATTGGGATAGCCTTCTTCAAATAACCTTCAATATCAGCTTCAATGGTGGCCCAATAAGTCTGGTTCCGGTCCATAGAAACCACCACCGCCCGGTGAACCTCCGGCCTCCGTCTTCTGGTGTGGGTTAAAAGACTCGTTTTGGCCTTGAATTGGGAGATCCCAGTTGCCATTTTTAGTCTCTGGACGCAACAGTGAGATGAAATTCGCAGAAAATTTGTAATAAAAGAAAATGTTGAAGCAGGAATTTGAAGTGTGCAGAGAGCGTCCTCCCTCAATTATAGGTGGTAGGAAATTTTGGTGCCATTTTTTTTAATAATGGCCACTGAACTTTGCACTTGGTGTCACTTTGACCACTGAACTTAAATTTATTTCAAACTCATCACAATTTTACGGCCACCGATTCAATTTGACATTTATATTCTTAAACTGAAAATCCTCAGTCTGTTTGCCGAGTCATCAAATTGTTAGGATTTCCACAGAGCAATTTTCACGACTTATGGATCCAAATTTAGGTGATCTATTCAAGATCAGAATGAAATTTAGGTAAAACTAAGTGTGGGTTCAAACAGATTCAAGAATAAGGGTCCGTTTGATAGGCAAATGTGGAAAAGAATTTCAATTCTATGTTAGTTGGAAAATAAAAATCCTCTAAATTCATAGGAATTCGTTTTCCATAAAAACAAAGAAAATACAGTTTAAACTGATTGTAACTTGGAATTCGATTTCTATTTCCACGTTGCAATCAAACGGTCAAAGTGGAATTCGTATTCCTCGGATGTGACATTTTTCATGAAATTCGTTGTAATCAAACGAGGCCTAAGTATTAATTCTTCAGGGTTCAATTTATTGATTCATCTATCTATAGGATTGGTAGCTCGAACTCTTTTCTACGCTTTTGAAATTACTTTAATTCCAACTTTTTAGAGTCTGCGACTAAATCCTATGACTTGACGCACAAACTCGTAAAATGTTCCGTAAAAAATGAACTCATTAGTCAAACAATCGTAAAGTTTAATTATGAATCAAAAATAAATTAAAGTTTAGTAACCAATGAAACATTAAGTGAAAAGTTCAGTGACCATCAATATAATTAACCCATTTGGTTGTACATTGATTAGTTTTTTAATGGTGCATTTTCCACGAGTGGTACTGGTTCATATAAAATTGTGGCAACCCCACGTTGATCGCAATAATTAGGTATTATTAAAATAAGGAAAAACAACTCGTGTTTCATGCGATATTTCTTTTCTTTTCTTTTTTTTTTTTTTTTTTTTCCCTTTTTTGTGTAATTCTCAAATCAAAGCATTGTCAAAAGTTTAGTAATATTTCTTTTTTTCCCCTTTTTTGTGTAATTCTCAAATCAAAGCATTGTCAAAAGTTTAGTAATATTTTATCGTGTTGAGTAATATTTTATCGTTTGGCGTTTGTTAAAGACGTCACTACAGATGTCAGTAATTCTAGTCCGTTTATCTCCAACTCGTGAACTTAAATGATAGAAGGTATATGATCGTACCAATTTTTTCGAATTTGACATTACGAGACACAATTTTTTAGTTGTAGATTCCGTTAGTAGCACGTCAAGTTAGAATAACATGAAGTTTCGAAATGACTACTGCTGCAATAGCAGCAATACACATCATGGTCGGTTATTTTTATTTGTACTAAACTTCATAGGGGAGGACTTTTTTATTTAGATCTATTGAAAAAAGAACCCAACTAAAAATTGAAAAGTCCTCGCTATTCATATTCACAAAATATTTATGGTAGTAAAAATATTTTTAAAAAAATTTGAAAAAGTCAAATTAGCGTGCATAATTTTTTTTGACAAATGAGCGAATTCTAACCAAAGGACAGACAAAATTCTTTAACATTTTTATTTCGGAATTATAAATATGTGTGAATAAATAGGTGGTTTCAAATAAATTATGTCCATCACAAAATTATAAAGTTGAAAATTTGATACATTTACAATTTTAGACATATTTAGGGCCTGTTTGGCATGGACCTCAAGAAACCAAAAGCTACTTTTAGATCCACTTATTTGACGTGACTTTTTGTTTTTTCTTTTACTTTCTATAGTAAAGCTACTTCTATTTTTGTTCAAAAACTAATTTTTTAAAAAAAATCCTATTATGAAATTGCCCTTGGAGAAATTCACGTTGAACCAACTTCCTCTAAAAAAAATTTTAATTAAAAAATCACTTCCATAAAATTAGTTGAACGGGTCCACTAGTAACTTTTGAGTATCAAAAGCTCCTTTTAGTTTTTTCAAAAGTCGTGTCAAACGATCCCTAATTAATATTATAAAAGTACCTTCAATTAAGAAAGTTTTTAGAGCTAGTTAGTCAAACGTGATTTTCTCCAAAAACACTTTCGAAAAAGAAAACTCCTTCAAAAAATAATTTTCAAACACTAATTAAGATAACTTCCTTAGAAGGTTTTTCTACGAAAAGTAAAAGTAAAAGCAGATGCCTTATCAAACGGGCCATAAGATACGCATGAATATATACATAACTCATACTGATAAAATGAAGAACAAGTTTTTAAGTAAAATGAACCTACATTTAAATACCTTCAGTCAATGAAATGGTAAATCATCACATAATTTTGCACATAATTTTTTACCTACTGGCAAACTACAACGGATCGACCAAGAACCCAAAACTACAAACAATACTGCCCTGAAAGTTTTCATCTTCCGTTTCTACTTGATCATAAGAGGTATAGCCAAATCTTATAAAATACGAACTTTCTCGGAGAACACATTTTTCATATCATAATCTCACACTACCTTCAGCAGCAAGTGGATGACGCAAGAAACATGTTAATCTCCATCAACATATCCGTTCAATGGTAAAGGAAGATCGTTAATTCTCATACCTGACAAAGCAGCAACTTGCATTTTTTGACACCAAAAAATACTGATATGGAGAAAAATAATCCAGCATTCAATTCACAAAGGTAGATCCTTGGATAAGTTAGTTGTTAATTCTTCCTCTTGAGAAACTGGCTCAAGCCGCATCCTCTTTGCAGCACGCTTCATGTCGGATTCCAATACTGGATGACCGCCAATGCCAACATCATCAAGCAAAATATCATTATCGTGATGAGAAGATCGTGGTGAATTCTTCAAAGAATGCACAAGTGCATCCACGTGATCATTTGGGTCGTGTGTCCGAATTGGGCTTTCAGAGTCCAAAACATCCAACAAGTCCCCAGAAGCAGAGGCAGGGCAATCAGTGAAGCACTCGCGACTCATGCCACCATCACTCAATAACTCATTTCCTTGATAAAATTCTTGTAAGTTCTTTGGGAAAGAGATTGCCGAATGTGCATTGTCATTGTGGTCACTTGTCTGAGCACGGCAACAAGATTCTGCAACATTTGGCATTTTGCCAGAAGCCGAGCCAAAGCAATCAGCTAAGTTCTCTATATTTTCTGGTGATATACATGTTGGCTCCTGTATTTTATCGTCTAAGTAGATGTCTCCAGCAGATTGACATTTTTCATCATCCTTCATTTCTAATAATTTATCTGAATCACAAACTGATACTGCCAGAGATGAGTCAGAATCCTCTAATGCAGCTTGGGCAATAGACTCTAATCTAAAATCTCCACATGGATAAGGAAAGAGAGATGCTTCAGCTCTGATTACATCTAGATGTTGGTTGGCAATTTCTGTTGATGTAGTGTAGACAAAGTGCCCATTAGCTTCCACCTCTTCCTATCAAAAACCATACTAGAAATGAAAAAGTTCGACTGGTGAAGACGCACGGGCAAAAATAAATAAGTAAGAACAGACTTTATTCTTAGTTTTCGAATTTATCTCACACAATCAACATTTAAGGATAATTTTTAGTAAAACATACATATGTTCTCTAAAGCTAAAGCAATCTCAATTTAGTCCCTCGCGTTCAAATTTCAACAAGTTCCTTAAGTTTCAAATGGCATTAGTTCGTTCTAACGTTCTTGAATCGATTGGAGTGGAATGATGAATCTATTCCTCCGCCTCTTAACAATACTTCTTTATCTTTTGAGTTGTTCTGCCGGATCGGTCGCTCAAGATCTTTGGTCTCTACCCGGACCCGATGAAAAAAGTGGGATCACTTCTTCTGGAAGAGTGGTTGGAATGAAGTTAAATCAAGACTTGCTGAAGTGAAATTTAGAGGCTGGGCAGAAAATTTTCATGCCAGGAGAAAAAAATGAGGCGGTGTGAAGAGTGAGGTGGGAACTGATGAGGGATGGGTAGATGCAATCGCAGTTTTATACAAACTGAGAAGAAAGAGAGAAGACAGGAAGGAAAGCAGGGGAACAAGAAGAATATAACAGAGAGAGAGTCTTGTATTCAATATCAATGTGTTATTAATAAAAAGCACTAGCCCTCTTTAACACAACCAGTTTAGATAGGAAACAACACGAAGAAATAAAATCTAAAATTGTCTTCAATTGCCAAAAAAAATAAAATTAATCTAGCTAACTCCGTTGATCCTAGAATAGACTTTTAACTCGGAAAAGTCTAGTTTATCTGCCAGGAGAAAGAGATTGAACAAAAAATGGTGGTTAAAATCTATGTTATCAATATTTGAACGGAACTAGATGCAATAAATATCACTTATACTCCTAAAAAACTAGTTTTCAACTTAAATGTCACTATGTTAGAATATTTATAGGAAGAACCCAATGTAACCTCAAATTGAACACAATCAGTCTCTGTTTTAATGCGTTGTGTGTGTAGGGGAAGAGAAAGAGGAGGGGACCACAATCGATGGATATGAGCAGGGTGTTTGCCTGTGCACAATTTCACTAACATGGGTGTCCAACATAAAGCCATATTGTTTTAGCCAAATATAATCTGTCTCTCTACTCTCTAAGGTCAACGTCCAAAGAAGTTTGTTCCATGTATCTAACTTAAAAGAGTTCTGGTGATAACATTTGAAATTGAATTCTAGACCACGAAGGGGAGCCAAATACTTTGTATTCCATTATAGGTACGTAGGTTTTAACTTTTCCCAACATTAAATGGTTGGTAACCTCACTCTGACTAGGCTTTGAATTGTCCATATGCTTGCAGTGGAAAGTAAGTATAGTTCAAAAAAATGCATATCTATGTAAATATAAATCAAACTTCCCAGATGACATAATATATGTTAATCTCCCTACGGCCTTCTAAAACTATATTCCTACTGTTCATGAATCAAGAGTAAACGCAGATAAAAAAAAATGTGTATCTACGTATATACACATAAATATATATGTTTTGTGTGATTGATGCCACCATTGTGAGTCCAGTTCTGTCCTGACTACCATACTACAATAAAATAAAAGCAGATAGGCAATACAATGGTTACACCTTCAAAGCCCCAACCCACACCAAACCCAAAAGAAAAGAGGAAAACTGACCCAAAAAGAAAAGGAGGGATAACAATTATTTTTAAAAGAAAAGGAGAAACTAATGAAAAGGTAAAAGAAGCAAACCTCATTTCTTATGTTAATCAATATTCTAACTTCTCAGATTCAATGATAATTGTTCCTGAGCACCTGCAACTAAAGTGATAATGCTTGAATTACCTGAATTGGAGGAATAGGTCTTGTAAGCCCATTGAGAGATGATCGCTGCTCGAAGGCTTGAGAATGTGCATCACTAAATGATCCGGAAGCAGATCCTGGCTCAAAAAATTCCCTTAAAACTAATCTTGTATTGCTGGCACATTGAATACTCCTCGAAGATGAAGTTGGTAATAAAGTAATCTCAACTTCAGACCCAACCAGTGAACTCTCATGACAATCCTTCGAAGGACAGGATTTTTCTGAAACAATATGCGTGGCATTTCCATATTCATTAGTAGTCTTGGTACCATTAGGATAACAATGCATGTAAATGCCAACAGATGGTGAACATCCTCCAGTATGATTCTCACATAGGTCATAAATTAATCTCTCAATATGTGCTCTCTTGATGGAAGCTTCACCAGGTGGAAACCAATCTGCAGTAAGCTGAAAGATAAACTGTTACTTGTGCATAAAGACTCATGACACGTGCTTTCTTTTGTAGAAGAAAACGTAAAAAAGAAGATTTTCAAATTTCTCGCAATAATCAGAATGCAGATAACATCCCTACCTAGGAAGCACCTACACAAACACCAACACATTGGTTAAAATAAATATTTTAGGGGGTAATTTTATAGTGTTAAACAGAAAGTACTTGTTGCGTAAATTTTGTTATTTTTATGTTGCATCAAACTATTAGTTCTATATTCTGGAAAGGCAGAAAAGTAGGGACAAAAGAAGTCAACTGCTTCATTCATTTATCACAAAGGCAGGCCAATTGTTTTATTCAATGGTTAAAAAGCCAAATTGTTCTATTGAATGATCAAAAAGCTCAATAGTTTTATTTTAGTGAGTAAAAAACCCAATGGTTTATTCAATGGGTAAATAAGACTTTAATAAAGAAAACTGTCTTGCTGTTCAAAAAAAAAAAAAAAAAGAGAGAAAAAGAGAGCTGGGTTTGGCAAGTTAAATGAAAATAAATCTGGGGTTTCAGATTTGTTTTCTTGCGCTACGCTGATCGAAGAACCAGTGACATCCAACACCTGTTGCCAGATTGCTGCCCACTCATGACGCTGATGAAACAAAGCTTGGTTGCAGAAATGGAGATGAAGATAAACTAGGTTAGTTCCCCTTTTTCCAATTACTTCTAAACATTCACGACGTGTCGGCGCTGTATTAGGGGCATGTCCACATGGACACACCACCTGGCGTATTGGACAAGTGCCCATGTCCAATACATGTTGGACACCGACTCGCTGGCGCCGGAAGCACGTCATTGCTTCCTAGACCCTAAATATTGTGTAATGAAAGACAAAGTTATTTAAGTGTAAAACAATGAAAACCAGTGAGATCATGTGAATAACCGAGCCTCTTCATGCTTGGCATTAATAAATGGCTTTAAATGCTCTCAATTACTAATTGCCACATAAACCGAATCTTGGAAAATCCCTCACTGATCTTTCCATAATATCCTGCTAAGCTAATAAAACTGCAAACCCGTGAAGGATTGTAGATTGCAACCAACAGCTCAAAGCATTGTTTAAAAAATGCCGAAGTTTATGCCTTGAGGCATGCCTCACATGAGGCCTTCATCAAGAGCTTCAAAACTTATGCATTGAGTACCACGACTTACTTAAGTGAACACCTCAGGGTACAAGCCTCGAGGCGTCTGAGATGTGCACTCTATTATAGCTGGTTTTTCTAGGCTATTTATCACTTCCAACTTTTGGGATTGATTTTTTCATAGCCTAGAACATCTGAAGAGTTTTTGGGCTATTGTAAAAATTAGAAAAAGAATAGGCATGCCCTACACTACTGCAAATGAATTGCAATAACCCCTCAAAGTCAAGTTGCAACTCTTCAGCAGCACATGACCAATGACAGGACATTGAGCTTTTTTCTACTATTCTTGAATAGCCACACAGATGTTTCGTTTGTTTGAACTTTTAGTACTAGTAGAGAATCAATGGTCATCAGTACTATATCCTCTAATCCAATGCGGTGTACTAAACGCACCCTTAAGGATTAAAAACTGACCAAGGGAGTATGAGACAGCACCTATTTACCAAATTGTATATATCAACTCAAACTATTGCTTGATCAGTTCTTCTGTCCTCGTATAAAGTCATGACTCATGATCTAATGCCTTTTGGCTCATATTAATCCTAGGGAATCAAGCCTATCAGCTCTTGATCATACTTATTTTCCCTACCTTTCACTAGCTTAAATAACAATATTTTCCTATGACCTTGATAAATCCCATTTAATCCCTAACATAACACATGGCACTCCATAAATAGTGAACTTTTCATCAATGGAGAACTCCAAATAATCCTGTCACCTTAACTGGAAGCTTTAATTGACCTACTCTCCCTATATCTGAATTTGCATCGATTTGAGAGAAACGATGTATATCTAGCAACTTGAGACCTACTGCATTCATAAGATACAAATGCATATTTCTATACAGTAATCATTAGTTAATTTCATCTAACACGTCCATCATTGGCAGTTAAGCATGCAAGGAAATTTGGTATCACATAAGTTTAATAAAATTGGGAGGAAATAAAAAGCTCGAGGTTGATCCATCTTTATGATAGCCCCTTTTATCAATTTTAGGATGCATTTTTTAACATTTATTTTCCAATAATTTTGAAAATTAAAGAAAAAATGTGAAGCTTGCATCTCTATATAAAATCAAGCAAAATACTTACAAAGTTGCTCAATGACGTTATCTTATGTATGCTAAAGTCAACGGGAACTTCCTCGAGAAAAAGCTCTACATAGTGAAGCAAGAAGAGGCCACAATCATATGAGTTTTGCTGCTGAGGTAGCTGCACAAAATGCATGCTGAGACATGAAGCAATGCCAAAAACAAAAATGTGCTATACAGTAACTAAACAATCAACCAGAAACCAAAAGGTAATGGAAGATCTTCAATCTGAATATATCAGCTGGAGAAAATAAAAATTGCCCAAACATAAACTCGTACATGTTTCATGAATATGAAATCAAACAGAATCATGCATTGTTAGAATGTACCATGCTTATTTAATGGAACATATTTCCACTATTTTAAATAATCTTAAATCTGGTATATATAGAGAAATCTAAGGTTCCATGTGTGAGCATGCAACAGGGCCCGAGGTCCTGGGGACAAGACAAGTAGACAACAAACATAAAGGAAAAGATATAACATAAATCCCAGGCCTTGATCACATCGCCAGTCACACCATGGGATTTTCTGTATTTTCTACTAAAATATGTTATATACAGTGTCATATTATATAAAGGCTACTCAGTTTGATCTATTTCTTTATTCATGGAACACTTTATAATGCTTTACCATACTCGCCAAAGACAGCTTTCCATTACAATTTCCAAAGACCACTCACAATATATCTTTGTACCCAGATCAAAGGAAATCATAATCCATATTAAACGAATAATTATGTTTTACTAGCATATTTATCTTTCCACACTATTGAAGATTTGAAGCAGCTAAAATGGGCTCCAATAATGCAATCACATTGTTTACGAATTTATCCAAGATAAAATCCCAATATCAGTGGCCTGAGAAATGGCATTCTATAATCTTCCTTTTTCTCTGATATATGGGTGCTTTAATAAATAATAACAGCGCAAGGCATGTGTGATTGAGAGGGCAGGGAGAGTTCAATGAGTGTGGGCTGAGTTAGCCATTTTCAGTTTTATCTTTTTTGGGAACAAACAAAGAATAACTCGTGAAATACCAGAACAATCCTGCAAGTTCAGCACAGTATAAGAGAACATCAAGTTGCAAGCTGTCAGCAGATTTTGGGGTGCGTGATTGGTCAACTCCCTATCACTACATGAGCAAACTATGGAATTCTGTCATACAAAGAGTTGAGAGAAAGCTGGCAAGCTAATTACAGGATATTTATCTATGAGAGGCAGAAACAGAAGCCTTCCTCTGGACAAACTAGATGATATCCAACCATTTTGAAAGCTAAGGAATGTCAATTTGGCGGATATTAGAATAAAAAAGTCTGTCTGTCTCTCTCTCTCTCTCTCTCTCTCTCTCTCTCTCTCTCTCTCTCTCTCTCTCTCTCTATATATATATATATATTAATTGAAAAAAATAATTTTAACAATAAACAGATACCAAAATAGTACCTCGAGTGAAATGAATTTTAAGTTTCTAAATTTCGAGTACAAATCTTCATGTGTTTCCTTCCGCCTTTCTTTCCACTCCTCCCATAGATAACTGCATTTCAAGTTATTAATTGACAGGTAAGACACATCAAATTCAATATAAACCTTTCTAGATTTGGAAGAAAAAGGAAAATCTGAAAAAACAAATGATAAAATATAGAAGTGACCACATGTTGAAACTTATATAGAAAGGGTCGAGTGCTCCAATCTGATCTACGGCCACATCCATTTTAACTTGTTACATGTGATTTCAGTGAAGAGCTCTCATGATTCATGGATAAATATTTGGTACGTATAATAGTTCCTGAATCATAAATGGGAGGGTAAGGGGTTTCGAACAAGTATTTTTTGGATGGAGTTTCCCTAGTATTGTGGTCTTATTCAATGGAGTTTCATTCTAAGTTGTCAGGATGGAAGGAAGATAAAAAAAAAGTTGATGTAACCCACCCAGTCCAAAAAGGAAAAGAAAAAGCAACTACTGCACTCTCACTTTGGCCTAGAGACCGACTTGGCTTGTATTCTTATAATAGCAGATTCTTCCTCTTATACGCAAAAGCTCTACAAAAGTACTTACATTAATAATAACTGCAAAGAAACTATATACCTTTGCATAAGATCTTTGAGGCCTGCATGACTTCCTTTTATTGAATCCATATGCAATATGCAAGGTACTCTGGCTAATTCGTTTGCATCAAGATCTAAAATATGGAAAAAAAGAAATGTTGGTAGCATTGAAAACTTATTTGCAAAAAACAGCATGCATTTGGATACAACTTACCTTCGTAGTCGGCCACTTTGCCAAAATAGCATATTACTATAAGGCTCCAGTGATAACTGCCACAACAAGCAAAGTAAGGAACTTATCAGAAATCACACTCCATTTTTTGATACCAGAACCCAGTATTCTGGAGGCCACCAGGGGGTTTTGGGGAAGGGGGGATTTAAATTAAACTAGTTATTAAACTTCTCACTTGTAGTTTACAGGAATGACTATGAAGTCCTTGTCTAGTAAGTTCACTTTTCTAGTCCATTTCCGAACACGCAGGAAAGCAGCCTTGCCATCAAAGGCACTAGATGGGTCTTTGTCCATGTCTTGAAAAAGTGAAACCTAAGCCTCTCATCGGGGTTTTGTTTATTTTTCAAATATCTGTCATAAGATCGAAGTTTGGTTAAAACCAAGCAAGAAAAGAGGGATAATAGCAAAAAACAACCAACAAAAAGCTAAGAAACTATGTGCAAGACAACACATTTTGGAACTATCAGCATTATCCCAAGTTTCCAATATCTCACTCCCCCTCCAAAAAGGGGTACGCTAAGAGAGCATATCTAGGGGTGTTTGAGCCACATTATTTTGGAAGAATGTATTTTGAAATAGTAGATTGATGGAAAATGTGTGGTTGAAAAAGAAGGAAAAGTTATTGATGTGATGGAAAATATTATTTTATTGAAGAATGTGCGGTTGAATTCAATAAAACATAATTTAAGGTGTGTTTGATCCATATTATTTTGGAATAGTAGATTGATGGATAATGTGTGGTTGAAAAAGAAGGAAAAGTTATTGATGTGATGAAAAATATTATTTTATTGAAGAATGTGCGGTTGAAAATGAGTAGAAGAATGAGAATGAAAAAAATAATGTGGCTCAAACAGGTTGCTAATCTGTTCATACACCACCATTATTTAGGAGGCAAAATGAATTTAATGGAAGAAACAGCAACATGCCAAATCCAATTTCCTTCTTTTTTCATTAGTTTCTATGTTACCTTTATAACTCTTAATAAGTGGCGATAACCAAAGATGTCTTACAATATCAATCTCAATTCTTAAGTGATAAGAGGCAATATACAATATAAAGGGGACCTCATGTTCTTATAAGTTCCCTGCCTCAATGAAGACCAAGTATTTTATGTGCAGATAAACTTACTTGATGTAGAAGTCTATGATTGTATCATTGAGAAATGTATCTGGCCTTAGTAGATCTACGTCCCTTAAACTCATGGAAACCGCATCAGGATCCCCTTTTGGATAAATAACTTCTTGAAAGGACTCATGAAAACTGCAAAATATGAAACTAGCTCAGTCTGCATAGTCAAAGTATGGAGAATAATTCTGTTTGCACATTCTCCTATGTGAGTTGGCACTTTGTGCCCAAGAAGTTGAAATAAAATAAAACAATAACAAATGTTGCTAAAGTATCAACAAGATGGTAACTTCTATGAGAACACCAAACTGGGAATCAGACAACTCGTTTGAACTTTAGATGGACCAAATTGTTCATTTGAGCATAATTAGCTCTGATACTATATTGATCTTGAGGTTCCATCTTAAAAACGTCAACATTATTAAGAGAAGTAGCTCAATGCCTTATAATTGGAAATTATTTTCATATTTAGCTGGCGTGGGTTAACAATTTTTAATGAACACAAAAAAATTCTTTATTGATGGCCATAAGAATCCGTGAACAAGGTATAACAAGGCCAAATGCACAAGTGTCCACTAACTTCTTTAGAGGCAGCACAGCAGGGAACAGATTGTTATAGTTGAACCAACTGGATCGTCTTTGAATTCACCCTCCAGTGAGAATATTTATTTTAAAAATCTTCTCAAAGAGAATCTTTTATATCAAAAGCAAGTAGAGACTTGATAGTTGAGATTAAAGGATGTGAAGTGATGTCAGTCTCTATAGAAGTTAGCAAAAATGTCATGAGGTAATCATAAGGACCTCTGCCAAAGTTCACCACTACCAATAGTGTCATGAAAAAGAAAACCACAATATCTTGGTTCTGTTCTAAACATAGGCAATATTATTTAGACAGGAAGATATATATATTTTGGTCTTTGTGGGCATAGTTTCAGTAGTTAACTTCCTTAGCCCTTATTTGAGCCCCATTTTTCCAAAACTCGTGTTTAACCGTACAAATTCGCAATAAAATAATTTTACACACATCTAAAACTTTTCCTTACTTTTTAGCCGCACATTTTCTAAAAAATCACTATTTCAAAAACTATTATCCCAAAAAAATGAGGATCAAACAAGGGCTTCGAGCAGTCTACTAGTACTGGTTATCATTTAGGACACAGTTGTTTGTTGTCATCACATTTCTTTCTACAAATCTTTATTTTTTCTGTTTCCATTTTCATTGTGCTGCAGACTTGTTTTTATCTTTCTATGTTTCCATTTTTCCTTCCGTTCTTATTGTTTATTCATTTTGATGGAGGTGGCTTTACGGTTTAAAGAATCCCACTCATTAACCAAAAGAATGTATCCATCTTGGTCCCTTGTTATATGTTGCACACTTACAAGTTAGGGTTGTCTCCATAAAGAATGTCAATTGCTAAACTAATAGCACAATTGCATTTAGAGTATAAAGATGTCCACTCATTATTGGTGCAAAAGAGTAAGAAAAAGTGATGACTACACGTTGAAACTCATTTTGGAATATATATATATATATATATATATATATATATATATATATTTATAAGTTGACCTGTGTTTTTAAATGAAACATAATGTTGGCAAAGAGTAGAATATAAAGTGCATATTTTCATTGTTTTTGCCCAGTGTGACAAATAAAGAACGAACAAGGGAGTAAAATTTAAAGAGGCCAAGTACAGCTGGTAGACGAACTAGAAATACATGACAGAAGAAGCAATTGAATTTGTAATAAATAATTAAAGGATCTTGTTCACTCACTTGGGGAAATAGCTTC